>OX451401.1:6532469-6819549 GCA_949629135.1 Eremobia ochroleuca | reverse complement strand
TGCCCTGTTATTCTATACACGGTTGTAGGTAGGTGCCAGAGCAGCCATCTTTGTCGCCAAGTTTCGTGGTAGTTCAGCTGTCAAATGGTTGTTTATTTTTTGTATTATTGAGATTTGCGAGAAAATTACGAGGACTTTACCTTTAAAACTGCATGTAAATGTTGAAAAACAGCAATTCAACATGCCTGTGTGTTGTATTGTGAAGTGTGGTGCAAAGAAGAATGAAAATCAACCTCAACTTTCTTTGCACAGGTTAGTAGCCGGTTTTCATGCAATAACACATACAATAATAAACATTCGATGATATAATTGTAACGCGATCATGAATTTATGGCTAAAGTATTGATATTTGGGTGAATTTCCGTATAACAGACCTTTTTATTATTTTGTGAATTCATTCGTTTGTTTACAATAATATGTCATAATAGAATAGTGTTGTACCGTTGCCTAATAGTTTCCGGAACTAGTTCCTCCGCTGGAACGATATCGGTATATTCTGCTATGTTAACATAAATAGTCCTGCGTCTTATTAGCTCCGATTGACCTTGCTAGGTCCGGCCCGTGGTTCACAGCACCAAAATCAAAATATTTTCTTTCACATAAACCTACATGGGCACTTATGAAACGTCAGAAGCTAGATGCACGGTTCCAAATGGTGGTTTCCTATGCAGAAGAACCAGCGAGAAACTCCACGGTTACTCTTTTAAAAACAATTGGCTTTTACAATATCTTCTATTTTTTTAAGTACCTGGTACTTGTTGACAGGCCTACACTGTCCTCCCCTACCTATTAACATTGTAAAAGCCAATTATTTTGAGTAACCGTGGAGTTTCTTGCCGACTCTTCTCCATAGAAACCACCAATTGGAACCGTGCACATAGCTTCTGACGTTTCCTATTCATTTTAGTTTCATATGCTAATATAATATAGCTGTAACCAAAATTATTTATTGATAAAAATACTTGCACTTTTTATAGGTTTCCTAAAAAGGAAGGACTAAAGAAAAAGTGGTTAGAGGCTATTGGTGAAGAAAATATTAATCCCCGACATAAAGAATGGTACCTCTGTTCACTTCACTTTGAAGAAAGCTGTTTCAATAGAACACTTGATGTAATGAGATTACATGATAACTCTGTTCCCACAGCATTTTTGGTAAATGTGTATTAAAATGATTGATTAATAATAGCCTGGCCGTTTGGCCTGAAATAAGTAAATAGATATATATTAATTACATATATAAAAATAATAATAAATAAATTAATCATATTCCACAACTTTCACACAACGCCATCTAGTCCCAAACTAAGCAGAGCTTGTGCTATGAGTACTAATTATAAAGTATCTTTATCGAAAATAAACTAGGATACGTTACTATAAAGTAGGCAACCTTAGTTAGAACAGACTATAAGTTAGTATACTATATTATGATCCAAACATGATAACTAGTACGACTCGTATTTAGTATCGATACTCGTTATAGTAACACCAATGTTCCTTGATTGATACAACCCTAGCAATGGCAGCCATTTTTTGAGACAATATGAGTTGTAGGTAGGCACCCTTTTTTCGTAGGTATTTCCAGTCCATATAAAAATAAAAAAAAAAATAAAAAAAAAAAAAAAAAAAAATTAAAAAAAATAAAAAAAAAAATAAGAAAAATAAAAAAATAAAAAAATAATAAAAAAAAAATAAAAAAAAAAAAAAAAAAGAAAAAAAATAAATAATAAAAAAATAAATAAAAAAAAAAAAAAAAAAAAAATAAAAAAAAAAAAAAAATAAAAAAATAAAAAAATAAATAAAATAAATAAATAAATAATTAAAATTAAAAATTAAATTGTGTATATTTATGTATGCTTCTGGCCTAGTCTCCGACAGTATGTATAGGCATCGGAAGCATAGCGGTCGTCTATTTGATTAAACTGACAAATTATTCGGGTTACAACATTGATTGCTGTTGTGAATAACTATGCTGGTTTGAGTGTTAATTTTTGAAAGTTAAATGTACAAAAGTTTACGATGTTCTAGTGGTCCTGACCTAGTGTGGAGTTTTTTTTTATTTTTTATTACCGAACATAATATGGTTCAAGTTCATAGAGCCTAGCTTCAAGATTTAGTTGTCCATTACAATGAGCAACATACGGCTGTACGTGCGACAAGTAGTGCAGTATCGTGGTACACGTGCATCAGTGCACGCGCACTTTTGTTTTGAAACATGGCGCGAAACTACTTGTAATAGTCACTGATAATCAAAATAAAGACGTGGTAAAATTGTATGATATTTTGTTCAAAAGCTGGCCAACAAGTCCTGGTGCAAGGTCCTGGGCTGGCGCGTTGACGAGGGTCCGAAGCTCCTGTCTGAGACAGCGGGCGGCGAAGCACTGCGCCTGGCTACCACCGGCGCACGCGACTGGGAGGCACCTATCACTCTGCGTCGCCGCGCCGCTCCCGACCCCATCCTGCTGCCGTGCCGAGGAGCGGCCATTGGACTAACCAAGTACGTTACTTATTTTATCTTTATCTTTTTTTTTGAACCGTGCACCGAACAGATTATTAAATACTTACTCCGTCAGTAGACCTTCTTAAAAAAGTAGTAGTAAAATTCAACATAACTATGAAGAAATGTTGCCAAAACATAATTATGGTAGTTAGTGGTTTCGTTGAGAATTTTTAAACCGAATACACTTCACTAGTCTCTAGCTGCCGTCTACGGCTCCGTTACTGAAATTAGATCTTAATTTTAACTATGGAATCATACAAAGTTTCCATGCGATAATTATTTCCTTGTTTTGTTATGTCGAAATATACATTGTCAATAACAAAACATAGAATATTGCCAAAATTATATCCTTATTGTGACGTTGGTTCAATTAATGGTCGAAATAATTAACGGTCGGTTGATTAGGAAACAACAACACACGCTACATTACCTTCGAAAACCAAACCTGCCGGTCGATTCTGTAAAAATCTCACCTTGAAAACTTGCGTGGAGTGAGCTGTCATTGTCATTGTCACTAATGGGATTACAGAATACATTTACAATCATAATCGAGATTTTAATAATATTTTTTGTGCTAATTCTATTGATCATTTTATATAATTTCAAAGCTAGTATTTTAATTGTCAAAACATTACTATTAAAAATAAAATAGCAAAATGGAAACTTAGTCAGAATATCAATTTTGTTGTTTTTTCGCTAGATTAAAATCCCACAAAATAGCAATGTTTTGACAATTAAAATACTAGCTTTGAAATTATATAAAATGATCTATTGAATTAGCATAAAAAATATTATTTAAATCTCGATTATGATTGTAAAATGTATTCTTGGTCAATCCCTAGTATCAGGTGGGATGACACTGACAGCTCACTCCACGCTCACATCACCTAAGTTTTCACGGTGAGATGGTTACAGAATCGCACTGCAGGTGGGATGACACTGACAGCTCACTCCACGCTCACATCACCTAAGTTTTCACGGTGAGATGGTTACAGAATCGCACTGCTGGACTCGAAAATCTAAGAATAATAATAAAATGCAGTGGCAATAACTACATGTGTAGTTCACATTTCTGTGGTTATCTTTTCTGACCACAACTGTTATGATCATAACCCGAGATGTGGAGATACTCGACCAGAGTCATTGCAGTATGATCTTCCGGATATACAGTTTCTTACAAGATAATATTTAAAAACATATACCTACATATACACCTTTTATTTATTAAATGCTCATGACTGTAATCTCTCTCGTCTCTCTTACAGACAGTAAATTTAAAAGAAATTAATTTAATCTAGTGAAATTACGGTTGCAACTTTGAGAAAAGACCTATTTAATGTATGCTGTATGTGTTTGTATGATTTCGAATACTATGATATCGATATACTATGTTCGTTACACCTTAAAATTTGTATCAATACTTGAGGATATATAGCTTATATAGCTTTTGAATCTTGCGTAAGTGTAATTTTTTGATGATCGTATCTCATATTTATTTATAGCATAAGGTACGTACTATTTGATCCATTTTCCTTGCTGAAATTTGGCCCCATCTTTTTTTATCAGCATCCTTAAAAAGGTAGTGCATTCAGTCACGTTTGGCCGGTATATGTATTAGACCCCAAGGATTGACCTTTAGCTATAAGTACACAGGTAGGGGTGTTTATAGGATTATTCCTTTTTACCGAAGAAATTCCAATATGTCAACGTAAATTATTGATGTATGAACGTAAACGAGGCCAAAGGAGTGTGTAAGGATCGTAGCAGGTGGCGTTCTGTAGTTTCTGCCTATCCCCATGGGACGAAGGCGTGAGTTTATGTATGTATGTAAATTCCAACATCCGGGCTCCTAAGAATCTTTACACTAGATACTGCCTGACATGAAAGACATGAAAAATTCGCGAAATATGCGAGGTATCGCGAAAATACCTTGTAATAAAAACGAGGTAGGTTTACAGATTAACCTACCTCGTTTTTCTTACAAGGTATTTTTCTCTCTCTCTCTCTCTAACTCTTCTCTGTTCCCCCCAGGAGCACTTCGCACATAGTGTTCGTGTGCGAGCCGACCCACGCGATAGAAAACGAGCGTGGCCGAGGATCCCTGCACTCCATCCGGCGAGGGTCTCTGGATGTACGCTCAGTCGCGTCCGATGGCTTGCGACGAACTTCGCTTGCGAAGCTGCAAGGGTTGCCGCTTGAAGCTCCCATTACCAAGGTATGCACTTTACAAAGGTAAAGGAAGAACACATTATTATTTTTCTGCAAGATCGTGTGTAGGCCCTTCTCTATAAACATTCCAGCTGATAACTGTAATACAGGTTAATTCCTAGCACGGGACTGGGTCTTGCCCTGCTCTCAACTCTAACATGCCTATGTATCTGTTCTATGTATTGCTGTAGTATATAAGTTATTTTGTACTGAAATATTTTTGCTCAATAAATATTATTATTATTATTAAAAAAAAATTAAAAATAAATTCGTATGCGGTAAAACCAGTATTCGGCCCATCAGTACTTGAGACATATAACATCTCTTAATATTTAGCACACAGAAACTTGTGAAGCATAACCCATGAAGTCTCCTTTTTTATTAGTCATTAATGTCCCACTGCTGGGCAAAGGCTTCCGTACTCTTTTTCCACCTCTCTCTGTCCAGCACCCTAATTGCGTTACACACTATTACTCACAATTTGAATAATTTTGAAGCATATCGCCAATCCATTGCTCCATATGTTCGAAAAATGTGTCTGCTCAACAACCTAAATAACGCAATGAATGTTGTTGAAGTGTCAAAATGAAACCCATAGCTACTGATAGTGTGTCACGCAATTACCCTGCTGAGCTACCAAGGACCAAACTTTATTAAGAGTCCAGCCGGTCGATTCTGGAAAGATCTCACCGTAATAACTAAGGTGAAGTGAGCTTAGAGTGAGCTGTGAGTCATACTGATGCTAGGGATTGACACTATTGACGACTCACTCCACGCTCACTTCACCCAAGTTTTCACGGTGAGATGGTTACAAAATCGCACGGCAGCTCATCCTGCCATCTCCATCTGGGCCTGCCGCGATGTCGTTTGTCTATAGATATCAGGTCTCCTACCAATTACTATTGTTATGAGAATCTTCACAGCTATTTAGGTGCTTAAAGAAAGATAAAATAATAGAGCCTGTGCCGTTCCATACAAAATAAATCATATTTTTATTGGACACACGTGGGACTTAAACTTTATTACTGTTTCATCAAAGACCATTTCATACGATATTATGAGTGTCTTTATGTCCACGTATTAAAATTATAACCTTTGGTTAATATGTTTAGCTGCAGGTCTACAGTATTAACCAACTTTAGGCTACCTTGATAAAGTTTGTGGGCAATAAATTTTCATGTTCACTGATAGACACAATGAGAATATAGGGGTCTCGTACTGAACTTACTTTCGTAAAATACCTGGAATTCTCTTTGGCTTTCTTTATATCACCTTTTTTATAATATGTTCTTTCTAGACCTCACATTTTTGAGTCACACAATCCCTTTGTTATTTCACTATAAAGTTACTCGTGGAATGATATCATTAAATAAGTAAATTTGCAACACATTTTGTTGGCAAACTGTGATTCAGTTCATATTAATACATTCTTTATGTGATATAGAAATATGAATAATGAAGCATTGTCCGATAAAAAGTTATGAATCAACTGCTTTCACTTTGTAACATCATCAGTTATTATGATAAAGAACACATTGAAGCTTCCTTAGGGGTTATTTAAATTTTATTAAATATTAAATTTGTGAAAAAATGTCGGACAGAAACTACACATTGTCTGTTCTTAGGTGATATCTCTGTTGTCTGCGGCAACGGAAGGTGCCCCTCCATCCACAGTGGCGTGCATCGACAGGGCAGTGGACATGCTAAGGACCTCTGAGCTGTACTTACCTCAAATGAGGGGCAACGATGACCCCAGAATGCGTGGTGTTGAAGACCCCATCGCCACTGACCTCATCGGAGCCTTACTATCGGTAAGTTAAAATCCTCTTTTAAAAGACCCAGAATAAGCTTTCCACCAAATTGCAATACTTATATATTTTGTATATAATTCACAGAGTTAAGAGTTCTTACCAAGACACGTAATGCTACCTTGTACACCGTCTAATTATTACAAAATTAATAATCAAATTGATGTTGTCTGTTCACATAACGATAGTTATAATTAATTGTGATATTACGTCTATATAGATGATATTATGATATTTACAAAAGATATTTTTTATTTTATTTTTGATGTGTTTATTGATTGTAGATATTGATTATTTAAAGTAAAGTATGCATGTCATGTAGTTTATGTATGTACTAACGGTGGTATTTATTTGTTTACGATCCTGTTCGCGTGGGGAAGAGGGAGCAAGTGAACACTAGCCTATTCTTTATGGTAGGAGGTTTGGAATTACAAGTCTGTCTATGTCTATACCTTCAAACATTATAGACTCTTTAGATAGTGCATAGATCTTTGTGATTCATGCTTTCGTTTCTTGTACACAGGGCTCATTTTTAAGTCATTTCAACTATAGTTTTTGTATCATAATTATACGTATTGTATTTATTATTTATATTTAATTATAAAATCGTTTGGCTTTCTAGAATAGCAACTAACATGTAATGTCGGTAACTATATTCGCACAATCTAATACCCTGAGTGTACAAATGTGTATGTATAATATGTTATTCACGTATTGGATGTTTTTTTTTTTTATATATAGGTATAGAAACATAAAATGAACCCTGAGTAACATAATTTCCGTCTTAGTCTCAATTCTATCCAGCCTTTCGGAATGTTTCACTATAAATAATGTGTTCAGCACAATTTTCAAGAACCTGTCTAACAGTTCTTAGCAATTCATTTAATCTTTTAAAAATATACAATACTAATTATACTCTCTAACCAGTCATTATTTATTATATACTAACATAGAAAGTAATAACTATCTTACTAATGTTGTGTATAATATGAACCAGCCACGCTATATTGCAAAAAACTTCAAAAACAAGAGAAAGTTAAATATGTGCCCCTAAAAAAATTGACATATTTTCTAAACAGAAAATAGCATGCTTTTTTAAGAAAAATAATATTTAAAACTATAATTTGTAGAGCATGCTTCGAATCTAGTAGAATACCTACACACACTGTAAAGAAACATCAAATGAACTACTCAATAAGTAGATAATTATTTTAAAAATGTTTGTTCAATTACAGCAAGGACCGACCAACACGTTGTCCTCTCGACGAAGCAGCAACGATTCCACTGTCGTCAGATCGCAGACCAACAGAACCAACATCAAGCACAAGGTAACCAGCGGGGTGATTGCGTAACACACTAACGGGAGGAATAACTGTAATGTTGACAGTTCAAAAACATTAATTTGCGTTATTTACTTTGTGGGGCAGACAAATTTTTCGAACATTATGAACTGAAGCAATGGATTAGCAATATCCTACAAGATGATCCAGATTGTGACTGATGGTGTGTTATGCAATTAGGGTAAAAGTAAAAGTAAAAGTAAAAAAGTAAAAACGTTTATTGACAGTATAAAAGAACAAACCTTACATACAAATTCCAACAATCCTGTAATTTTATGACTATTGATACATATAAAAAAAAGAAATTACAGTGGTTATAAATACCTGCGTGTTTTATGCGGTTGTTTGAGCTAGATTCACACTGACCTCCGTGCAATTAGGGTGCCGACAAATAATACAATATTTTCGTCTTTTCACATGTTTTTATTTCGTCATCCTACATTTTGTGTCGCACTGCTGGGCGAAGGCTTCCCTATTTTCCTTTCAAATCCCGATTTTCAATATTCAAATCAAAACAATTCTAACTTTAGTATTGACAAGTTTATTGGATAGATCCTGTTTTCGACAGTTTGAAAACGACTGCTTGTACTTAAGCTTCACTGTTTTGATCCTAATTCTGCTTTTAGCATTTCTATGATTAGGATAATAGTAATCGTTACACTCATTATGGGCAATGTGGTACCAACTTGAGTCATTTGAAACCTAACCTAATTGCGGCCATCACACAGCCATCAACTCCGCCCTTATCAATATACAGGGTTATTTTTCAAAGACCAGCCAAATCTAAGGATGTGGTACAGACCATAAAACTGAACAACTTTCTCCATGGGACTAATATCGTATTCGCGAAAAATTTATCAACTGTCCCTTAGAAAACTTCAATACCTACTCGACCTAAACGTATGGGACGGCTGAATTTTTATTTGCGAATACGATGTTGATTCAGCATATACTGCATGTCTGCACGATCATCGATTTAGCAAGTCAGATAAGTATAGACTAAAGAGGACTCTGTTGACACCTTAATTTCAAAAGCTGGTGAAAATTAAAGATTTTCTACAGATATGATGGAAACGCTTTCTAGGAATCCGTAGCTTTACTGTCTTAATTTGTCATTATAGGTGCAATTAATGGTGGCACATGATGCAGTGACACTGACATGACACACTTTAGTTTTGTTCTCCAGAATCGCAACGAATACTTACCTTTAAGTGCGCTGTAATATAGCCCACTACACAAGCATATGCTTGTTTGTCACTCAATAACATTAGAAACTCAAAATCACTGTGACTCACCGCTATTTACTGTACACTTTCAGACCACAGGTCAACTCCGCGAGCTTCTAGACACAGCTTTAAGCTGGGACTTCGAGATCTTCAAACTAGAAGACCTGACCCGTGGTCGACCGCTCGCACACTTAGGTCTCGCCCTCATGGGGGGACGCTTCGATGTGTGCGCTGCGCTCGAGTGCGATGAGAGGACACTTCTGCACTGGCTGACCATTGTGGAGACCAACTACCACGCTGTCAATACGTATCATAACTCTACACATGCTGCTGATGTGCTTCAGGTATGGTTGTTGTAAAATATAGATAGACAGACAGAATATTATTTTTGAATCCTTAGATTTATAGTATTTATAAATTATGTATAGCACCCGGCTGGCTGCAAGCACCAATGAAAGAAAGATATTTCATAATGAGCATAGTGATCATAAAGATCTTAATCCAATTTCGTTTTTCAATATTATCTTGCTTTAACAATTTACAAAACGTACATCCTTGTCTCGTGAGTTTCAGACCTAAGTAAAGCCTTTTATTTCATTCGAAGCGATATTCTATTAATCATAATAAGGTGTCTCTCAGGGTACTATTCACAGCCCCAGTCAAATACAACATTCTTTTCACTATTGTTAAACTATTTTATTTCTACTTTCCAGGCCGTAGCTTTCTTCCTGGAGAAGGACCGGCTCAAGTCAGTACTAGAGCCTCTCGAAGCCGCTGCAGCTCTGATAGCAGCCGCTGCACACGATGTGGACCA
The DNA here is from genome assembly GCA_949629135.1 of Eremobia ochroleuca. Lineage (NCBI taxonomy): Eukaryota > Metazoa > Arthropoda > Insecta > Lepidoptera > Noctuidae > Eremobia > Eremobia ochroleuca. Next base: position 6,809,656 of record OX451401.1, on the reverse strand, counting down.
CCCGGGAACATCTTCTGCGTTCCTGTGCAATGCTCGACATCCTCTGGCCGTGCTATACAATGACGTCAGCGTGTTAGAGTCGCATCACGCGGCCTTGACTTTTAAACTGACGCTTAGTAAGTGTACAATTGTAGTATTCTGGTCTATATTAGCTCTGTACCAAAATAGCAGGATTGTTCGTGGGTCCTTTGGCTCAGCAAAATACTAATGTTATGAGTGAACTGAGACTTAGTATCTGCTATCCTTTTGTATGCTCTCTAATATAAGAGTTTTAAGCCCGTGTGTTAATTTTCTTGTTGATGCTGCTGTTTAGGTCCCAAAAGAAAAGAAAAAATCCCTATATTGTTGCCTACGCCTGTGCCAATACCTTAGAAAACCAGTCATACAAGTCATGGCGTCATTATGAGAAAACTGGAACCACAGCATTCTAGACAACCATACTGTGCTCTTGTTCAATTTTAAATAGTATTTAAATCGTAACTTGATTTTTCTACTCTCTACAGATGACGATCGAGTCAACATTTTCAAGAACATGGACCGCGACACGTACAAGCAGGTGCGCCACAACGTCATCGACATGATCCTCGCCACGGAGATGACCAAGCACTTCGAGCATCTCGCCAAGTTCGTCAACGTCTTCTATGCCAAGTCTAGTGGTAGTAAGGAGGATAATATGCATACTGATGTAAGTAACAATCTATTTGTGTTCCCTCTTACACTATCGATTTGATTCACTCCCCGTTCATACTAGGGCTTCAGGTTATTCGCCCATCTGCTTACACTTATCCCAATTTATTTGGGGTTAGCCTAGGTCGTTTTTTGCTTCCGTACTACCTCTACTTGTCGTCAGGAGGAAGACCTGAGTGAAAAGTATGTGTTATTCAGGACATAATCTATCTGTAACTATTTGCTGTACTTATTAAAAATCAGCTGATCAGCTATTTATGCGTAATACAGAGACAAACACATTTAGCTATAAAAAAAAACTGAAACATTACTAGCAATCCCAACCTACATCTACAATTGCATATAGTGCAGGTAAAATCTGGCACCCAGTCTTTTCAAGAGCTTAACATTGAACTCTTAAACGTTTACAGCAAGAACCACTAGCACTGGATACAACAGCGCTGTCGTCGCCTGATAACGTGGTTTTAGTGAAGAGGATGATGATTAAGTGCGCTGACGTGTCCAACGCGTCGCGACCGCAGAAGTTCGCCTTCGAGTGGGCTAGGAGGTGAGTCCAATGACATTTATTTACAAAAAACAAATACCAACATTCCAATTTATGTTGGGTCTTGTGTGATTTTTTCATCTCTATCAGCCGTGATCTCACGCATTCACGCCTTTTCGTTTTTAAACAATATCATTTGCATTTTTTTTTCATTTGTCGGAATTCCCGTTATGCCCATTCATATTCATAACTTTTATGTATCTATCTAGCTTAGACCTCCGCTAATGTATGAAACGAGTTCGTAAGTCCGCTTTAATTGACCTATTTGCATTTTACCTTGACTGAACATGCCAAGTCAATCAATCTTGCCATCAATACCTATAACTAAAATCAATTGTACTAAAACTAAACTCCACATGTTCCAGGATCGCAGAAGAATACTTCCTCCAAACGGATGAGGAGAAAGCTAAAGAGTTGCCGGTGGTGATGCCCATGTTCGACCGTGCGACCTGCTCCATACCGCGCTCACAGATCGGCTTCATTGACTACATCATCATCGACATGATGGAGGCCTGGGCTGGTGAGTGCTATTAACTACTAAAAATTCAAAATCATTTATTTGCCAGAATGTAGGTTTACAACGTATGATCTTAAAACATATAGTATATAAATTCACAATGAGGGTTGTGTCATCAGCAAACAAGATTGTGTTATGACAAGTGATATATGGGAGATCAATAATATATATGAGAAATAAGAAAGATCCTACTACACTGACCTGTGGGACTCCAAAATTATTTTGTCGATAGTCACTTCTTTTTAACATATTTTTGTTATTTTGCATATTAGAGATTTCCACACATTGTTCTCTGTCATTTAGGTAGTCGCTCAACCAGGCCTTCACTTTCTCTTATTCTATATTTTTCTAGTTTGTGTAAGAGCAATTTGTGGTCCACAAAATCAAACGCCTTACTCATGTCTAGAAAATAATACAAAAATAACTCTAGTTTCTTGCGGTGTTGTACTAGCCCACTTGATGGTAAATGGTCACCACTGACTTTGGACTGCGAGAGACAAACCTGAAAAGTGAAATGTCTCGTGCCTGTAGTTATACTGGCTCCCATACCTTGCAAGCTGAATGATTTCTCTTACTCAGACGCCTAGGGTAAGCCTGACTTGACAACCCAGAGTATTCTGGATGAACTTGAGCACCGTCATCCGGAAAGTCTCTTTTAATGCACCTCACATGTAACGATTGCAACGAGGAGATGATAAATGACAAACGTTCTAAATCACTCAACCATATCATGTTGTGTTCCAGCATTCATCGACATGCCGGAGCTGGTGAACCACGCTCGCATGAACCACGCGCGCTGGCGCGAGCTTGACGAGGCGGGCGTCACCACGCTGGCCGACGTGCGGCGCGCGCAGGGGAGGCAGAACGCCATACAGAGCGCGCACACCACGGCCGAGGAGTAGTCGCCGGCCGGTTACGTACAGGAATCGAGCAACATCACCCGCTGACGCCACAAGATGCAGGCTCGTGAGCGGTCGGGAGTGTTCGGGAGTGCGCGCGGGTGGACAGGTACGGATGTCAACGTTATAAGTCTGAAACGGATCATAGGCTGATGCCTGACGGATGTGTCCGATAATACGCTTATTTTATACTTATATATCCGTGTTAGTGTGGATATCACTAATTATAATTGTTGATATCTACTTTTTTAAGTAGTCGTATTTATTAGATAATATTTGAATGCAAAATATTTACTGCATCGATGTATCATTGGATTTTTCATTAACTGTCCACAGATGGCATGATTTTGTCTGGCTTTGTGTGTACTTAAATGTTTTAACTTGTGTGATAGAATATGTTTACTAGTGATGATTGTGCTGAACTATACATATTGGCCTTATCGTAGCCCTGAACTTTATCGTATTGAATATGTCGAGTCAGGAGTCCTCATGAGTAAGCTTATATTGTCCTATTAATAAAAGCAACTTATGACATGAATAGCAAAGATATAAAATATATGGCATAGTTATAATACGTTGTGCTTATCCAAATATTGTCTCTAATAATATGTCGTCTGTGGAATCATAGACATTCGGCATAATCCACTAATTGTTGTATTCAAGTTGCCATATACACGGGTAGGTATCTTAGTTACATAATATGTAATGCTATAATGTTTTACAATGTCCGTGATATAAGTGCCATATTAACGATTGGCCATGTTTCATTCATTTAGCGGTGTTACGATCACTTCTCACTGCATCCCATGACAGTACCTTCACCACACCTTACCATTTAGTTACTGATAGAATATGATTCGTGTACAGTGAGGGCGTGTAGTCGCTTGACTTTTCAACCGAACTAAATGGATATTGGAAAACTTGTTTATTATTGACAATTTCATCCATGGAATCTGGAATTCCCCGTCAACCAGCATCCTGCATCTTTAACGCCCTTACTTTAAGAATCGCACCAAACTTGAAAAGTATTTCTCTACTTCTTATATTGTTATACTATTGAACAATTGGTCCATTTATACTCTTGAGCTTTCAAAGAATTCCTATTTTTATAAAAAAAAAACTTTTTGTAGTGCACACTTTCGGCCTCAATCATATCAAAATTCAAAATTCTTCGAATGATTTTGATAAAAACAACTGTTGAACAACAAATCTACCTAAACACTTTTGTTTCATTCCTGGGGAATATTTTATAACATTTTATACTTAACAATTATAAATGTTAATGTTATTTATTAATAGATATATTAGAACACTTGAATATTTCTTTAATAAAATAATTTATTGTATTCGAATAAGGTCTAACAGATATGTAAAAGCGATTATTGAATTATGTATTCGTCTATATGACGCTGGTATTTAAGAGTTATACTATACCTAGTTGATACTACAAGTGTAATGAAATCATAAAAAATAAAATACGCTTCCTTGTGCTCAATGTCAATACATAGCGGTCTAATGATAATGTTATAGATACATACACCTACTTGAATATTCGTCAACTTTATACATATTATTACGTAGTTCAATTTGCTACTCCAATATTGTGCCGTATTGATTAGGTCGTCGTGTTCAATCTCATATTATATTATTTAATTAATCAATAATTAATATGAACCTACCAAAACGTACTTTTTCGCCTACTAACAAATTCTAATGATCAAATTAGTTAATTTTTTGTTATAGTTAGCTCAATTTAATTAGATTTTAATGATTATAAAATCTTGATTTGGGATTGTCATATGGTGGAAATAATTTCGTCCCTCTTCCAGGGTTTTACTTAAGTCTCCTACAGCGGTTTGTACATGTTTGTGTTATTGTAGAAGATCAAGACGTAATCCAACTGATTTCTATTTATATTGAGTTTAATGTAAGTTGGTCATGTTTGAGAAATTATAACTATTAAGATACCGGGGGCTGGTCCCCATATTTAAATGTGAAGAATATATAAAATTACATTGTTGTGAATTTTATATGCGGAGACGTGTGCTATGCATAACTTGTATAAGTACCAATTAATTAATGTTAATGTAAATGAATAAAGATTCAAAACACTTCACAAAGAAGTGACGAAACATGCCTGTTTTATTTTCACTTTGTAGATGTAAGGTGCCGTAACTGGATGCGACCGCGTAAAAGCCAAGCATCTTCACTAATCCCGTAATCAGCAGGGTAACTGCGTAACACACTATCAGTAGCAAAGGGTTTCATTTTAACAACATTCATTACGTTATTTACGTTGCTGCGCAGACACATTTTTCGAACATATTATGGAGCAATGTATTAGCAATATGCTTCAAAATTATTCAAATTGAGAGTAATAGTGTGTTACGCAATTAGGGTGATGGTTCATATATCAGTGCATTTCGCCTTCAAACTTCTATTGGATAATTATGAAATTGTGTTAATGTTGGCTGCAGAAACATCTTGCTAGCTTCATTTAGTATGCTCCCAACAGTGGTCTCGAACGTCGTAGAGTGAGATCGGTAGATCGGTAGGTATTTGACAAAAAAATACAATATTCAATCAAATTCGTTTATTTAACTTACAGACTAATTTATAACAATCATACTTAAGTAGGATTGTTATAAATTATGTGAGCCCATATCGGTAGAAATACCGAAAAATCGGTAGGTTCGAGACCACTGGCTCCCAAATAGATAACTTGTTATTCAGTGTTAAAGCTCGGAAAATCCAAAACGCTTACCTAAAACCTAAAAGCTCTTCTACTATTCAAATGAAACAGGTCATTAACCTGTTAACCGGGCGGGACATATAAATACGTCAAACTTAAACAGTAGCGTGTACGGAATTCCCCGGTTAACAGGTTAAATTATTAAATTAGATTAGAATTAGTCATTCTAAAATATAGAATACAATCGAAACTTCAAATATATGTTATTTATTAACCTGTTAACCGGGGAATTCCGTACACGCTACTGTTTAAGTTTGACGTATTTATACGTCCCGCCCGGTTAACAGGTTAAGGGTGCGTTTCCACAGAAGCGGAGCTGGGCGGAGCGGAGCGGAGACGTGTGGGAATCGTCCAATCACAGACGAGACGAGTGACGCGATGAGGATTTCAACCATTGTTATTAGTCGATTCCTGCACGTCTCTGCTCCGCTTCGCCCAGCTCCGCTTGTGGAAACGCACCATAAATCCAGGAGATAGCTGGAGTCAACCAGAAAAAGTGTTACCGGAGTCCAGAGAGCGCGAATACCTTCCTAACCCAAACAGTCCTAGAATAACAAGAATCGGGGCGCAGTTACACACGATATAAACGATCGACAAAAGTCGATCGTTTATATCGTGTCTAACTTTTTTAACCATAATATCATCACATCATTGGTCTAAATGAAGGATTTACAGGACAACCGTTATTTTGCAGTTGTTAACCCTTTCAGTACGGTTGACGTACATGTACAATGCGATTCAAATAAGAATAGGAATGTCAATGACCTGTATCTGTCAAATGTTGATTGAAAAGTACGGTTTGCAAAGAAAACTTACTTGCGTATCGATAGCGTTTTTTTTTTTTTTTTGTTTAACCGAGTCTTAGTTAAATCAAAGTGAAAAAAACATCAAAAAGTTAGTCATAACTACGTTAGGCAACTCGAAAGTGAAATTGAGAGTCTGACATAGAAGCAATTGCTTCAATTACGAGCGACGATTGGAACAAAAATTAGCCACGTCAAAAGAATAGAAAATGAATACTGGCAACGAGAGACATTTGAAGACGATGATAACTTTAGATTTATTAGGTCATCCCACTTCCAGTGTCATATTTTTTATTTCCAATATTTATGTATTGCGCAATGGTATGCAATAGTTAATACATGTGTTGTCTTGTACAATCATGTTAGTTTAATTTGGTGTGTTGTATTGTCAAGACGTGCATTGATTTAAAATGGAAGATTAAAAAAAATCTATTAATGTAGTGGAGCAACGTATATTTCTAAAGTTTTGTGATTTACTCAACTACTCTGGAGGAGTTGCGCACGACTTACTGGTAAAGTGTGTTGGTCGTAACGCCTTAAATAAAAGAACCGTACAGCGATGGCTTGAAATGTACAAACAAGGAAGAACCACAGCTGAAGATGAGCCGCGAGCACCTCGATCGTTATCATCGACTAGATTAGAAGCAAGGGACAAAATCAAGGAAGCACTTCGTCAGTCACGTAGGGTCAGTGTCAGTGATCTCTCCACTCAACTTAACATTCCTCATTCCACTATACATAGAGTACTCATGGAGGATTTATGTCTGGTCAATAAAAGTGCAGTGTGGGTGCCCCACACTCTGAACACGGATCAGAAGGAGTTTCGTTATGAAACTGCGCGTAGCCATTTATCGTGGTATCGCCGTAAGAAAAATATACTTAATAGATTCACATGCCTTGATGAAACTTGGGTCGAATTTTATACTCCTCGTCAAAGACATCAGTCACGATGTTGGGTGGAACCGGGCACTTCAGCTGAACATTTACCACGTGTAGGGCTACATGAACGAAAAATACTACTAATAGTAGCTATGGATGTCAGAGGCATTGCTTTTTGGAGAACTTATGATGAAAATACAACTATGACTGGAGAGCGATATGTCATTTTTAGAAGAAAATATTCCTATTTGGGCAGACGAACATCATATAACGAGTCCTATAATTTTACATGATAACGCCAGACCGCACAAATCAAAAATAGTTCAGAATTTAATTGAAGATAAAGGATAGATTGAAATTATTCAGCCGCCATATTCCCCGGATATGAATCCTTGTGATTTCAATTATTTTGGCCATGTGAAGAGGAAATTGTCGGGTACTCGATACAATAGCAAAAAGGAATTAGATATTAAACTAAAGAGCATTATTGATGAATTAAATGAAAGTGGTACTTTAAATGGTGTTCAAGATTTGCCAGCAGTCTGGGAGCGAGTGATTAATAGTGGTGGAGATTATTGATTAGTGTCACAAGGTTATATAGTATAGTAGTCAGTTTTTGTAAAATAATAATAATAAAAAAATATGACACTGGAAGTGGGATGACCGCGCGCCGTACTGAAAGGGTTAAGGTCATCACACACATTTCAGCCCAGGATCGGATTAACACCGCCTCAGCTCATCGACACGCCGCCAACCAGGCAGTACGAGTATGAATGAGTTTTCACAGCGATGCCGATTCGGTGCCGAGCTGAAATTCTGCAAGCTTTATTTGACGACACTGCTTACCGATAAAAACCCAAGATTTACCAAGAAGGGGGGGGGGGGACGACGACGACGACGACAATCCATGATTGGTTAATGGGTAGCGTGCGATGTCGACGCATTCCTAATGATTCTCCAAAAGGGTAGTGAATTACGAAATATCTTAAAAAAATAAATAAAAAAAACCCTCCGAACGGACAAGGATTTGGACTTGTCTTCAGTTCAAAAAGAGCTATCCAACGGTACGGTATCCAACGGCATTACATGTGGTATTGGAGGGGGGTATCAAAATAAGCCTCATCCTTTCATAATGTTTGTCCTACGACGTCGTTTTCGAGATATTTACGAAAATCTCTAAAAGATGATTTAGAATAAATTACGTCTGGGATGTAAATAATGTATTCTTCGAAGATCTGAAAAGATACGAGTTGTTTTCCATAAAACATTTTATTATAAACAATAATTATTTAAAAAAACATACTTAGGTACTTTATATAACTTAATACAATTGCAACATTGCGGTATTATAAATGCAATATCTTTACACTTCCGCTCACGTTTTAACTTTTAGAGTGACGTAATATTGACCATTATCTTCTTACTACAGACAACAAAAAAAGTTACCAGCAGTGCTATTCTGTAAAAATCTCACCGTGAGAATTTAGGTGAAGTGAGCGGGAAGTGAGCTCTGTTATTCCCTAATGGTAGGGATTGACACTATTAAGTGCTCACTTATGATTTCACGTTGAGATTTTTACAGAATCGACCGGCAGTTCAACATTACATAACAGCAAATAATATATTACTTTGAGACATAAACGTGAAATTCTGTACAATATTATATATTTGAAGTTAATCAGAGTAACCTTTATTTATTAAACCTATTTTTTAATTGTATACAAAATCAGATATTTGATTAAAAAAAAGCTGGAATGGAAGTCTGCCTCATACAAGTAAAGTAACATTAATAAAAAACTATCGTTATTCATTTATGTGCACAATAAATAGTTTTGACCAAACAAACGATCTAGAAATTTCTTACAGTATCAGTATAACGTAAATTATAGCATGAATAAATAAATAAAATTCAAAATGTTTAATTCCCCAATCATTACTAAATTCTATCATTATTAAATTATTTTCTGTCACATCAACATAAGCCAACTCGTCTAGATTTTATTTGGTCAAAAACCGAAGTAACATATTTGATATAATATTAAGAACTACATTTTATTTAGTCCCACCCTGTACATGAAATGGATTAGGGGTCGTGGACTCGACAAGAGGCCAAGAAGCACGCGAATAGAGACTTTATTTGAATGTCTTCTACTTTAACCCTTAAATACATGATTTTTACTTTTTAAGCAAATTAAATTTATTTGTATGTAAGATTAGCTAAAAAATATTTTAAAAAAATATATTCATAAAAATACTTTTTTTTTTCTTTAAATGGGTTAGTGGAAATTTACATCTTTATGTTATCAGAACTGGGAACAAAATGTGCAGTGAGATAATAAACTCACTCATTATGGTATTTGTTGAAACAATGATTGTTTTTGTTGAGGCAAAGGTTAATAACATTATATTTAGAACAATGTATAGTTGAATATCCCTTACAATTGGGGAATCCCCGTGCGATGTGAAAACGAAAATATGGCATTGAATTGGTTGATGGAAATTTCCATCACAATGCATTTAAGGGTTAAAACGGTTTTTCATTTTTCGTGTTTAGGCTTCCGCAGTCTGCCTCTCCCGAGCCCGCGGCCCCAGAAAGTGCTAAAGTACGTGTTTTCTTTCGCGAACTTATCTAACTGAACACATCAGACTATCACCATCCTCGAATATTACTCGTTTCTCTTCACAAACAACAAGGCGTTCTATAAAAGATAAGTACTAATTTAATCGTTCCGCTTGCTATACAATTTTTCAATAATTGGTATAACATTTTTCAGCCATAAAGTTCATTTCGGCGTGACAATCTACGTCAGGTACTTGCACGCGCCTTGGAAAAGAAATTTCGCCATTTAGAGATTCCTCAATTTACACACGTTAAAGAGTCCAATACATAATATTAAAGAGTCCACAATATCCACCCAACACTTATTTATTTACAAAAAAGGCATTTTATCGACATGTTTACCGAATCCCCTGAAGCATCAGTACATAAGTTCAATAGGGGAGACTGGCCGAATAAGTGATAGAAAACTTCTCCGATAGCCTATTTTAACAATGCGTGTACACTATCCAAACAGCCGAAATAACGTAAAGGTACGGTTTCCTAGAAGAGCGTTTTCGTCATATTTATAACAGACGTCATGAAAACCTGTCATTTTCACCAGTATTTGACATATTTAAAGTGTCAAAAAACGCTTGTCTTTGGATATTACAGCCACATATGGCGGTCACCGCTCTTCTAAGAAACCGTAGCATAAGCGGCAAACTTTATGTCGGTTCTGAAGTGCGCTAGTCGCTGCACAGTTCCGCACCACTCACTCCCGCGGTCACATGAATTTGTGACAGCGTAGTTACTCGCCTCGTGTTCAGAGCCGCCATACAGTTTGCATCGGGCTGTAGTATTTCTCTTATATTTTTCGCAATAATAACTTCTTTTTAATACCCACAACAGGTGCCGTATTACGAAGTATTAATGCCATCATGTTTCAAGTGCGAAAAAGGGATGGTGCTATCGGTCATGTCTAGCTCTGTCTCTCTCTTACACTGGAATCGATAAATGGAGAATGATGGCATTAAACCGTCATAATACGGCATCAGTAACTTGTTGAGCCGGAAGAAAATATAATACATACAATCAAATCATAGTATTTGCAGTCAAAAGTTCTTTAGAAATATTTACTTTTTCACAACATCGCTTTAAACAATTGTATCGACTCATTACGAGTATTGTATCATTATTTTATAGAATTAAATTGTATAAATTTTATTATATTGTAACACTCAACGACATACATTATATTTTACAGCATGTTCTACAATCCTTTACACATTAAAATACATTTTACAAGGTTTTTTAGAAATCTGTTTTAAGAAACTATAGTTCAACATTAAAATATAATAATTGTTAAAGAAATTTGCTTTTGATAAAGAAGAAATTAATAATTTTAATATTCAGAATAAAATGTCAAACAATACAAATTAAAAATGAAATTAAATATTTTGATCACACAATATGCTAATTATAACACCGGCTTTTCCAGCACGATTATTATTATATTATCAATCAATCAATTATTTTTAAACAAACAAGTACAATTAGATATTTATCGCAAAACAGGCGGACACGTGACGTTTGCTCTCTTTCTAGCTCGTAAGTCGACATATTATCTCATTCTGTCATCCCGAACACAGATTGATTCGTAAAAAAAACCTCTAATACGCATCAACATCGAATAAAAGCTGTCCACTTATGCCCCCGGGAATATTTTCAATAAAAAAAAAATATGTTCCAGTAGTTTTGTGTAAAAATCAGACTCGGGCACCGAGATCGCGTCAAAAATATAATAGAACGAAGTACTATGAAACAGGAATCCTTAACTTCACCCTGAATAAAACCTTTAACATTACATAACACCTATATAAACGTCTAATAGCACTACACTTCAGTTGGGGATTCTCAGTTCACGGGAGATTTTGTCTCTTTCTCACCAACGATAAAAGAAAAAGACAGGTATTGTTTTTTCTTCTGAGAAAAATATATTCGAAAATACGAAATGTAGTGCCGGTACGGGTAGTATAGAATAATTATTCACCTGATCTAGATCAAGTGAGCGCCATTATTCTGTTTGGTGGAGGTGGCTTGTCCTCCGGGTGTCGGGTCGCGCCGCTAGATGGCGATAGGTTTGTCGCGACACTGTTCGACTACGTAGTTGGTGAACCGCTTGAGGAACTTGGGATACTCTCGCTTGTACACCGCGCGCAGCACGCCGGCGGGCGCCCAGCCGCCTGGGTTCACTGCAAGGGGAATATGGACATTAGTTTCAAGTTTTATTGTAGTTTGAACCTCCTGTTGGTGACCAATTTCTAGTAGCTAAACAGCTCCTAGTCAGTGACACTTTTTTATGGCCTTCTGTGATCGACTGAAGTAAATGATAAGGCGCAACCACTCGGTCGCCTCTTCTATAGCTTGTGGTTTGAAAAGCAAACTACTCGCGTCGTATTCGTACAAAATTTTCAGGTTTTTCCATCACCATGATATTGATGAAATATCCCAATCACAATATGAGAGAGAGAGAGAAAAGTATCAACATTTTATTATACTATAAACCAAAGATTTAAATCGTAGATTTGCCATACCACGTCAAAAATGATCACGTTTCTGATTCGTTGACAATGACCTTTGAATAGTATTGTTTCTCTCACTCTTACTGAAAATCGTATCGTTCCATGCGGGATGTGCGAACTCACTCTTCTCTTCTCGGCGAGGACACATCTAACCATTTAAATCTTTGCAATAAACAGGTATTTTATTAATCTCTCTTGCATCATTTTTTTAAGAAATGTTTACCTGTACTGCAGTAAGCGATGTCTGTGGTGATGTTATGCCTCGTGGGCTGCTCGCCGGCCGGGAACGTGGTGCGGCACGCCAGGCACACCGTCACGAACAGGCGGATACACGCGCCGGTGTTTGACTGGAACAAGGAAACAGTTCACATATTTAAATCAAGATCTTTTTTTTTATGTAAGTACCTACGTAAATCTAGTACTTAATCCTGAAGCAATAAATACTTGTGGAAAATTCAAAATATTAAAAAATTATATGTATTTTTTTTTTTTATTTAAACCTATTATTGTAAATAATTATTTCTTACTGCTCTTTGAAGTTTTCACGAATACCACAACATCATTATCTAGCACAAAAAATAGCTGAGGTGTTATCTTTCGTGCTAGATATTGAACGATGTGTTGCTAATATAATCAAACACATTTTTATTTCATTTCTAAAAGGCAGTTTACGTTGGCTGAAAGTTTAATTACAATAAGGAATTTTACTAACCGGATAATCCGCATTGGTGGTGGAATGATTAGTGACCGCGTAGGTGTTGTCGCTATCCTGTCGCACGTGCGACCAGAAGAGCGCGTCCCGCTGCGAGGCCGGCCAGATGCGCTTGAACGTCTGGTGGAACACGAGCGCGTCCGACGAGATCTCCTCCACTATTGTCATCGTTTCTAGTGTGGCTGTAAGATAAATCGAGCAATAGAGGATCTTGCTGAAAAGATATGTATCAACTATCTGCCCATATTAGTAGTCGGTGACTAGTCTGCAACTAGTAGTAGAAAAAAAAGTACCTACTAGTCGGCTCTTTACTTTTTTCTATGCTTAAAGTGTGGTCATTAAAATGAGATCGTAACCTTTCTCGCTTTATCGACTGGTTCTGTAATTAAAATAGTTTTTATTTTATTTTGGAACCAGTCATTCAATCAGAATCTTTCAGTTTGTGAGTAAACACTAAACTTTTTCTTTTTTCTAAATCAAGAAAGAAGTTTTAACATTAAATCCTAAACGAGGGACTCTACAACTCTGAATAAAAAACGGAAGTAACCTGTTGTTTATTATTTTATTTATATTAGAATCACAGTTTCGGTTTTGAACCGAGCTCGTACCCGAACCCCACCAAAAGCAATGATCGGTTTGGCCGACTAATCGGACTTTTTGCAACATCTCTAGTACTACACTCAAATAAACAAATGAAATAGGTTTCGTCATCATCATCCTAGCGGTCGACTGCAGTACGCCTCCAATCACACGCCATTCATCATTGGCGTAATCCCTTAAATTATCAATGATATTCCCCTGAGAAAGAATAACCAAATCTGCAAAGATCTGTTGTTATGGAAGGACGACGAACAACATGATATTAGCATAATTTTACCAAATCAAATTATTTAAAAAAATACTGACAGTTGACAAGATAATCCCACGCGAAATTCTGCCGATATTTTATTTATTGTGAATTTGAATGTAAAATCTTTAGTATTTGAATAATTCATGATTAAAATTCGTCATCAATCACGATATCTGATTATACAAAGCAATTAGGATAACACGAAATATTCGTAAAGAATAGTAGGTACAAATATCTAAATTATTTAGTTTTTGTATAAGGCCTGGTACTCACAGCCAAGCAAACTATCCACATTTCACGATATCGGGTGTGCACCATCTTGAGACAACTATGAGTAGGTAGGTACCTAAATACGTATATTTATATTAAATAAAAATCTTGAATTCACTGACAGACTGATTCATTTTACACACTGCCGCTGGGTCTAGAACAGAGGTTCCCGAACTGTTTTTCTCATAGACCACTTTAAAAATTTTGCTGGTTACGATGGACCCTGCAGCTACATTTCTACCATATTCCCAAAACTCGACATAAAATTTGAAGATTAGATCTAACGTAGACCCCCGTCGAGTCTCCCGTGGACCCCTGGGGGTTCACCTGGACCACTTTGGGAATCAATGGTCTAGAAGTTTGAAATTTAGCGTTATGGAAGGAGTTTTAAACACATTTTGCCGATGGGAAATCCTATCTGGCGCATGGTTTTTTTATAATTATATTATATTATTGCCTGTTGGTCTAGTGGTCAGTGGCCCTGACTGCTATGCTCAAGGTCGTGGGTTCGATTCCCACCTAGGACAAATGTTTGTGTGATGAGCACGATCATTTGTGCTTTGTCTGGGTGTAATTTATCTATAATATGTTTATCAGTTGTCTAGTACTCACACCACAAGCTCTGCTTAGTTTGGGACTAGAGGGCGTTGTGTGAAAGTTGTGGAATATTATTATTATTATTTTATCATAGTACTCACTTTCCCACTCATACCGGTAGCGTGGGTTGAAGAAGTAGTGACACATCTCACGCGCAGTCACGCCGCGCACTTTGTGCATCGCCTTCAGGGGATCAGTCACCATGCCATCCACTTCCATCTCCCTGAGAAAGTATACAAATTCAGCATCCTGGAATATGTGAGATTTGTCTGACGTGGATAAACCATGTTATGTGTGCATGCAAAGCTGACCCTCTCATATAAGTTCGCAAACGTATAAGGAATGTTAGACAGCGCCCAAAAACAGACATTAAAAACAATACAGTCTCAACCAATTCCAACGGAAAAAAAAATTCACCATTTATTTACAGTATTTGTGTTTACCGATCCCAGAAAAAGAATATTCCGTATGCCAAGTTATACCTAACTTACAACCCGCAAGAGTTAACTTGAGACTACGCTCGGATGACGTAAGCGCGCGGTACTGAGGCGTTGATGGGGAAAGCGGTAAAAGCGCGAGGAGCGGGAGGGGCCGCTCGGGTCCCGAGTTAATTTTTGCGGGTTGTAATATTAATAATATTCTACACTACAAACTAGCCCAACACTTTCAACCTATACAGTCACAAAAAAGTACCAGCTTCCTTATAAAACAAAATCGCCGAAATGTCTGTACGCGCATAACTTCCGAATGACGGCACCAAATTGTATAATTCTTTTTTGTTGTGCTCGGTATTGCCAGGACAAGGTTTATATGTAAAAATCGGAAATTCAAGAAGAAGAGAGAGATGAGTTCTCCTACACTCTTCAACCTGTACATAGTCCTCCAGTTTGGGGAGCTGAGTAGCACCAGAGTCGGATGTTATTTTGATGGCATATGTGTCAAGAACATTAGCTATGCAGATGACATGGTACTGCTCAGTGCCACAGTCTGTGGCCTGAGGAAACTGGTGAGTGTGTGTGAGAGGTACGCCAGTGCTCGTGGCCTGTTGTATAATGAAGAATGGTGTACCGTTATCGACAGTGCACTCTTTCAAGTATCTTTGGCATGTTTTGATTGAGAGAGCGGAGGGCGCTGTCGGTCAGAGCGAATATGATTGCCCTCAGGTTTAAGCGTGCTTCTACTGACGTTAAAAAACACTTTTTAGAGCCTTCTGTTCCTCATTTTACACCTGTGGCCTGTGGGAACATTTTACGCAGAGATCGTACAGTGCCCTTCACGTGCAGTACAATAATGCTTTCAGGGAGTTGATGGGGCTGCCTCGCTTCTGTAGCCCATCAGGGATCTTTGCGGAATTGCGTGTTGATTGCTTTTATGCATTCATGCGTAAAAGAGGTGCGCAGGGTGCGAGCCAGTTCCAACAACATCCTGGGGGTTATTGCTGATAGACTGGACTGCTGTATTGTAAGTCGTTGCTCCAGTATCTCAGTTGGAATGCGGAAGCAGTGATTTATTTATTTATTTATTTTATTATTTATGTACACACAGTAAAAAACATATGGATATGACATTTTAAAAATTTGAGTACAAAGGTACTGCTTATTTCTTAAGAAATTTCTTCCAGCAGACCTGCGAAAGGAGAAGTAAAAAAGAAATGTAGACAATAGTGTGCGAGAACATGAAGAGAAAAATAAGAATGTGTGAAGTCTAAAAGTAACATATTAAATATACCTACACATATAATGCGAAAATTAACATAAGTATACTTAAATAAATACATAATGCTAAAATATACATACACATATATTTATATATATACATACATATTATATATATATATATATATATAGAAATACTCACAGTACAGAGGAAAGATAATGCTCTTTTAATCGACATTTAAATACAGAAATAGTTTTTAAATCACGAATGCTAGGCGGAAGTGAGTTCCACAATCTTACAGCATGGACAGAGAAGGAATAAGAATAGTAGTTTGTTTTATGAGGGTGGGATTTGAGGAGGGATCTTCGATGTGATCTACACGGTGTGGAACTAGAGCGAGCGTAAGAAAAACGCTCACGCAGGTAGGAAGGATAAGACGGGTTGTGTAGGATATTGAAGAGGAGACATAGAATCCGAGTATTCCTTCGAAGGCGGATTGGGAGCCACTTGAGTTCCTTGCGAAGGTGAGAGACATGGTCATACTTTCGAAGACCGAAAACAAAGCGAATGCACAGGTTTTGCAAGCGCTCAAGTTTGTTTAATAGCTCCTCAGTAGCATCCAGGTAGCAGGCGTCGGCATAATCTATAATCGGCTGAATAAGTGTTTGTGCCAAAGAAATTTTAGTCTTCAAGGGCAGAAGACTTTGAAGGCATTTCAGCGAATGAAAGGAGAAATGCACCTTTCGGCTGACCTCATTGACCTGAGCACGCCACGAAAGATTGGAGTCAATAACTACACCCAGATCTTTAGCGGTTTCTGTATAGTCAATGCGAACACCATCGAGATATAAAGGCATCAGAGTTGCAACATTAACCGCATTGCGAATGAATCTGCTGCCTATGATCATGGCCTGGGATTTAGTTGGGTTAATTTGCAAACCAAATGACTTAGCCCAAGCGCTGATGCAAGTCAGGTCATGATTCATTGCAGCAATAGCAGAACCCGCGCTGGCTACAGTAAAATGTCGATAAAGCTGCAAGTCATCTGCGTAGAGATGAAAACTAGAGGAGATTACTTTGGTAACAAAGTTTATGAAAATTGAAAAAAGAAGAGGCGAGAGAACGCTACCCTGAGGAACACCCTCAGTGAGACTACACCAATCGGAGAAGGACTCCTCCAGGCGAACACGCTGAGAGCGTCCCCGAAGATAAGAACTGAACCAGGCTAAAGTGGAAGAAGAGAAATTGATAGATTTGAGGACACCTAGTAAAATGTCGAAATCTACTGAGTTAAAGGCGCTACTAAAGTCAAGCAATACAAGAACAGTCAGGGACTTATTCTCCATTGCCCAGCGGATGTCGTCAGTCACCTTCAAAAGCGCGGTCACAGTACTGTGACCCGAGCGAAAACCGGATTGAAAAGGGGATATTATCGAGTTTGACGCCAAGAAAAATGATAATTGTCTATGAACTATGTGCTCAAAAACTTTAGAGAGAAATGGGAGAATATAAATAGGTCTAAAGTGGGTTAATAAAGTAGGATTGTTAGTTTTAGGTAACGGTATTATGTGAGCCTGTTTCCAAACTGACGGAAAGGAGCAAGAGGAAAATGAGTGATTGAAGATATGTGTGAGAACAGGAAGTAATGAGGAGAGAATAAGAGATATCATTCTTGAACACAACTTATCATTACCGACTGCTGAAGAAGTAATCGCAAGTATAGACTTCTTAACGTCATCCTCAGTAACATCGTTAAGCTTAAAGTGAGAATATTTTGGTAACGGCAAACTAGCAAGACTCTGTAGTGTCGCAGCCTTGACAGATGGATCAAGAGAAAAGGGAAGGAAAGAGAAATGCTTATTGAGATCATTGAGGTTCACATCCTTACACTGGTTGGCAGGTGACTTGCCTATGCCTACAGATTTGAGGAATTTCCATACATCGGAAGAACTGCGGTTATTGAGTTGGTCGTGGAAATAGCGTCTCTTGGCATCTTGACACAGATGACTGCAGCGATTACGTAGCGATTTGTAATAAGAGAGATTCAGCTCTGAAGGTCTGCGCTTATATCTGCTCTTAGCTTTATCCCTGCGGGCCATAAGCTCTTTAATTTGTAGCGTTATCCATGGTGCAGGGTTATGTCTAACTTTGACACGTCGGACAGGGGCATGCTGATCATATAAGTTGAGGACGGTTGCGTTAAAACAATTCACCTTATCGTCTATGTCATCGATCTCAAACAGAGGGGTCCAGTCGAGACCGCCGGCATCACGCTGCAGAGCTTCCAGATCTATGCCCTTGTAGTTACGGAGATATAAAAGCTGAGACTTACGCTTGGGAACACGGATACGATACGAGAGGTAAATGAGATCGTGGTAAGAAAAAGTAGCCGTAAGTTGACCATGGTAAGAAACATTCCTAGGAGAGGAGACAATCATAAGATCTAGAAACGAGGGTGTACAATTAGGAAAATGGTGAGTTGCAGAAAGAGGCAAAACTTGAAGATTGAAAGAAGACAAGAGTGAGAGGAGTTTAAGGGAGCGAGTGTCATTTTTAATCAAGCAGGTATTAAAATCACCCATTAAAATAACATGCTCATACATGGGGCAAAGATCACTGAGTGTGTAGTCGAGAGAATTGAAGTAGTCTATGTGAAGATTAGGACTGTAAAGCACTGCAAGCAAAACTTTGGTGTGATGAACAGTAATTTCAAGAAACAAGTATTCAGCCGACTCAGAATACCGTGAAGGAGATGAACTGACCACCCTGTAGGGTAAATCTGCACGCAGGTACATAGCAACACCTCCTCCACCTTTGCCGGTCCTATCGTTGCGGATCAAGACGAAGCCGGGGAGTGAGTATTGAATAGAGAGGAGTGATGGCTTCAAAAAGGTTTCCGATATTAAGAGCGCATCTAGATGAGCACTGCTAAAGGATGCCAGAAGGTCAGAATAGTGACCAGGAACACTCTGAGCATTTATGTGAGCTATATGAAGATTCTTAGGGTCATTGGAGAAAATAGAAGAGATTTTATCGTGTAAAGTAAGTGGTATGGACGAGTCACTGTCCGCACTAACAAAACTAGTAGAAGAAGAGCACGAGAAGAAGCTGTCGTTGAGATCAGCTAAATCATCCATGAGCATATCTAAATTATAATGTAATTGTAAAAATATAATAAATATTTAAAATACTAGAGTAATATTTAAAATAACGTAAATACTAAAAACACTAATAATAATTAAGTAAGGATTTTTCTTTGCGAAAAACCTCCCCCACTCGCTGGTATATTGGCAGGAATTTTACAATATGAAATAACAAAGATACATTACTATATTAACAATTTAGTGAAGTAGAAATAGAAACAAGATTTAAAAAGAAACAAAACTAAAACAACGAAATGTACGTAGAATGGAACGCGACGCAATGGCGGTTGCGTAGGAGCAGTGACATGACATGACACTGACATCTATCTGTCAACAATACATCCGTCATATTGTCAAAACAAGTTAAAAGCACTTAAAATGTAATTTACATACCTTTAATATTTAAACATTACATTTAATATTTAATGATTATTTTGTTGTGTTTGTGAAATTGTTGTTATAATTGTATCACTAACATAGTTGTAAGTTTATTTGTATGAGTCTCATGGTTGTTCAAAATAAAGAATTTAATTATTATTATTACTATAAAGCCACATTCTCACCCCTTTATTCATAAAGGAAAAAAAATAATTAACGCTTTATAAATATGATCTTTGACGTTTTGAGATTTAATGTAAATTGGGATTGCAATATTCACCCATAAGGAATGAATAACATCAAGATCTAATCTTTTGGGGTGGAGGTTCCCCAGGCCCTCATAGTTCCGGAGTAAGCTCTTACGTAAAATGTAACAATCTATTTCATATACAGATAAAAATATTCATCTTCCCACCACATTGTAAATACTCATTAGCATTGTTTGCAACTAACTTTTTAAGCTAATGGTATTATATGAGAGTGATGTAAAAAAATTGTTGTATAACTACTCAGCGCGACATAGCCTGTATACCAAACAGCTTGTTAGATTGTACAGGAATGCTTAGCTTCTGACCCAGAACTATTTTTATAAATGGCATCTCGTAGGTCCATCTAGAAGGTTGTCGGTTGCTTAACCGGGGTTGCTTGTGGGTGTCTCAATAAATTAAGGCCAGCCAGGGCTTAAAAACTGGTAAGGAAAAAAACAAAGGAGGTAACAAGGTAACAAACATAAAATATACATATTATGGGTTTGGTTTCTGCACTTAGTCCTTCAAGTGGACCATTGTGCGTGAAAAAAAAATAAAATAAAATGTGTAACTGAATTAATGCACATTATGAAAATGGTTTGTTCAGAATCGGTTACCGAATCGATATCTGTCATTTTGAATATATATAATTTTTTATCCCAAAAATAATTAAAACTACGTAAATTACTGTCACACTTCCGCTGTAGTCAAAACAAACAAAAATGGATGAAGTACCTACTACGCTGGACCCTTATACGTGTGCGACTGCGTCCATGCGTAGACTTGTAATGTAACCACAATTTTCTCCCATAATGAGTGTAACTAATTTAATAAAAAAAAACAATGTTTTATACATAATAATAAAAATTCAGTGTATGTAATATAATTATAACATAATATTCTAATTGGGGTATTTGGTGTGAGTTAATTCCGGGACATATTGTATATTCAACTGAATTGAGAACCTCCTCCTTTTTTTTAAATCGGTTAAAAACTAAGCGACTACACCTCTCTAAGGGCATCCTCTGGGGATACGAACCTCGGCTTGGGGTGTCGCTGGGGGAGGGCAGCAAGGGACATGCTGGATCGGATTAATTTCGGACGAATTTAAAGCTACGGGCTCAGCGGCGCGGGCTGGCTCGAGCAAGGGTCGGAGCGGGTATGGACTGGGCAAAGCGGGCCTTGGCGGCGAGGACGGAAGGACGGCGGTCGGATTTGAAACAGGGCTGATCGCGTTACTACTCTCTAGGATAAGGGTTGTGACGTCGTCGAGAATAGAGAAAATGTGCCCGAGGCATACTTTCTCAATTCTTCTTTGTTATTATTATTATTTTGGAGAATCCTACGCATGCGGGAGGGGGTGTAACAGGCGGCCGCCGCAATCAGGGGATTATGGTGCTTTATCAGAATCGATGAAACGCTTTGAAAGGTGTTTCATGAACTGCTGGACGGTAACCTCTGGCCCAGAACAATATGGATAGAGTTTTATAGTTATAGCGAAGTTTATGAATGAAGGGGTGAAATATAGGTAAGCAAAAGTAGTATAAGAATATAATCCACATACCCACTTCTACAAACATTGTCCACGTACCTCCTGTACATCCTCATGTCGCCCTCCTCGGCGAACAGTTGCCATCCGATCTCGCCGCCGACGCCTTCGAACGCCGCCTGGATCTGCTCTGTCGATATCCTGTCGATCTGGAAACATAATGTCCAAAATGATGTAAAGTTTTCTTGGATTAGAAGATATATTTGGCGTCCCAGCGCTGATATGCTGGATTCGTTTTCTTCTCTACCGATCATTTTTCTCCTGACAGTTCATTCTGTTTATATGTATCTATCTATGTATTGTTATTAATTCTTGTATTATATAGTCATTTCCTAGCTATCTATCGCGTATGTTGCACCTGCCATATTTTGTCTCTGCATCACCCTAAGGTTGACTGGTAGAAAATGCCTCAGGCATTAAGTCCGCCTTTGTACAGTACTTTTTCTATGTTTGCATAAAGTTTTAATAAATAAATAAATAAATATTTTAGAGCATGGACTTTTAATATTACCATCCATTTGATCTAAGTCATGCTACAAAATACGAACCGTGTAGTACTTGTACAATGTATCTGCAAGAGCTACAGACGAGAGTAGAACAACGTTTCGCAAATAACTAGCATGTCCAGAAAAAACTCATGAAATATTAATGATAAGAGCGTCGTTGATTACGGAGACTGGATTTTTTCTGATCTGCTCAACACCAACTCAAATAATAATTAAATAAACATTTATTTCAGGATCACTCCCATATTCGTTAGTAATAATATAAACTTATAAACTAGTGTTAGTAACATTTATTCTAGGCTGCGTGAGGCACGCTGATCCTCGGGAATGTCTACTTGACTGCGTGCAGTCGTCCACTTCCCCAAGATCGGAGAGTCCCACCTATCAGCCAACGTGCTAAGAATGGTGTTGTGGCTGGCGCGAACACTACGAACGCGACTAAAGCTCTATTATGCATTCTGACTGTTGGAATCTCCAGTTAATTCGGAAAATTGTGTGAATTTCTTTTAACACAATATTGGAAACATCATGGCATGTTCTTCCAAAAACTTAAATAAAACACGCATTCATAAATGAGTGTTGTCGTTAACAATAGGTATATCTATGCTAATATCTATTATGTCATAAGAACTACTATGAAAAAAGATAAACAAACTGTTTCCTTTATCGGACCATTAACCCAGAATATTAATATCGCGGTATTTTCATCAAGTCTACCTGGCCTGTGGTAATTTGGATGGCATTAAGTTTTTGGGGCAACGGCGAAGTGGGACACAGACGTGGTTGAAAGGCTTGATCCACATAATCCGTCTACAATAATCCCGACGTAAGTACAAGTAATCCAGGGTTTCTCGAGAGTTTTCAATAGGTTAGTGCAAACAATACAAAATTGTGCTATAAAGACTATCCAGAGACAACAAAAATTAAACAAATGAGGACTTAGTTTATACTGATACAGACTATTGCCACATTCGGTAAGCTTGGAAATGAACACCGTATTAGATGAAGGATGATATGACTAATAGAAAAAACTAAATAAGACAAAGACAATCTGGCAAGAATAGAAAGAAGGAATTGCCGAGGAGCAGAACCAGTAGGCTGTGTTAACCAGTAAGGTGTGTCATTGTCGAACGAATCATCGCGAGCTGTGGTCAATAGCGAGGTCAATTAGTACAAAAAAAGAAATAAGATCTCTAACCTCAGACCACAAAGTGTGCTCGGTGAGCCGGTTGTCAATAATGGTGGTGGCAACTCGACCTAGTTGCATGTGTGAACGCTGAGCACCATGCTCTTCCATCATAAGTGACAGGTAACTCACCTCAGTCCACAAAGTGTGCACGGTGAGCCGGTTGTCAATGGCCGGTGGTGGCAACTCGACTTGGTCACGTGTATGCACGCTGGGCGGCACGACACGCGCACACCGCTCCTCCTCCATTTTGTCGAAGCCTGTCTCCACTGCATCGTAGAACTCGTCGTCTGGCAGTGTGGAGTGAGGACCCTCCTGTTGAAAAAGGAAAATAAATATTAGTTTTACTTGATAACATCGGCACATGACTGTGACTTTTTGAATTCTAAGTCGCGGCCACCTAGAGGCGTTAGTGGGTCCCGAAAAGGATGAATTGAGAGTCGATGGTTTAACCATAGAGATGGTTTTATTTTTATTTTAAACGCCAGGCAGAAGACCGTCCCACTGTTAATCTTTACGGCAATTTCTGTCTCGTTGTCATCGAAATATTTTACGTTGAAAAGGCAACAAGCAAAATGTCTAAATATGAACGTTGCAGCATCCACGTTCGCTGAAATATTTAGAGGGCCAATTAGTTTCCAGTCGTAACATTTCAGAATTAAATTAGTCAAACGAACTGTGTCCAGCCAGACTAATGCATGCATTAGTGCATTTTCTAATTAGCGAGAGTTGAAACTATTTCTGCTTTTGGAATTGTTTTCACATGATATTTAATGTATTTTTGATATTTCTAATGTAAAGTCACGCTTGTGGTCTGCAAAAGATTATGTGTCGGTGCTTTCATTATTAGGTATTTACAAATTCGCGCCAAAGCAACCCGCAGATATTATTTTAAGCTAACCCAAGAATCAAACTCGAGTAGTTTACGATCAACAGCTGCATTTGCATAAACAGAAGAAGTTTACAAAGACTTACAAAGACAAGTAACAAATGTACACAAATATAATAAAGTATACAGTATCCGTAGTATTATTCCGCGTCGTTCCGACCTACATACATAGACACAGTCGTGAGGACATGCTAGTAAATGAAATTTCGTTGATTGCGCGATCCACGTGATGCTCTGCCTCGCATAATTATTAGTTACGGCTGCAACAGTTCGACTGTCAAGCCCAAGGGCACTGGATTTACGAAAGAGGAAAAAGTATGTATTATTTTATCCGAAATAATAAAGAGAATGTTGATAAATGCATGATAAAAATAACATAGGTATTGTGAAGAAATAAAAGGTTATTTCTAAAATTACATTACTGGCAACTTTAACTTTGAAGATAGAACTAAAGTGGGAAAACCGTTTACCAAGACCTTTCTATATCATGGCAACGGGAACGCAGTAGTGACAATGAGAGGGAGAGAGAGGGATTGGGCCTTAACTCCTCGTTAAAGGATTGGCCCACAATCGCAGTAGACCGGGAAAAGTGGATAGAGGAATGGGTAGCAATTCTTCAGCAGGAGACAGACAGCATATAAGCTTAGAATATTGCAAGGCTGAATTCACATCCAGCTGGCAAGGCAAGCACGCTATCAGGGCTAAGCTAACGTTGAAAAATCGATGCTCCGGACGCTAAAGCCAACGGTTTACTATGTCCATTTAAAAGCAGGCGAACTTAATTATATCTAAGTAAAATATAATTGCTCCAGACATCGCGAATCAATGTTTAAATTATTGCTATTGATTACGGCATCGCGCCTGGATGAAGTAATGGGTCGCAGACTTATAGATAGAAGGAATCGTGTACCTATATAATATGCAAAGCCTTAGATTTTTATAATCTAAACCAAATTCATCATCAAATGAAAGTCTAGTATCCGTGATATGCAATGGCTTGAACTTGTGTAGCGACAAAAAGCTATGAATAAAGAAATGATACGAATACTCGTACTTGACCACACACGCTAGAAGATACAACAAGGCGCAATCCATGCTCCCAAAATAACAAAGAATAAATTCTTGAATATAATAGTGACGTTTTTGATACCAACATTTTTGTGTTTCTTTACCCTAAATGACGTTTATGTAGAGAGAATATAATCTGTGAAATGATGATTACATTTGGATCCAAAAAGTCACTTAATGTCGTGTATGCGAGACTCTTTCGAGGCATCCCTCCACAAAGGGATATCTGCAAGATTTTTCCCCCCTACACATGACAATCGATTATTGGACTAACTATAAATACGTCACTTATAACATGGCAAGCTAATATGCAGTTCATCTTCATCAACATTTACTCAATTTTGGGAGGCCAGTTTGCTACGGATATTTGTGTACACTATGTATCAACGATTAACTGTGTGACCAGCAGAGCGGTTAAACAATGAACCGAGTGCTCACATCATGAAATGATCCGTGAAGGTCATTTGCGACGGCAGTTTTGGATATTGTGCATTCAATGTTGATTATTATGAAATTGCTGTAGTCAGCTGCTGGTTCCAAAAAATTAGAATAACAAACCGTAATGTGTAAGAGGGGGCGGGCAAACGCAGCAGATAAAATAGCAACAAAGAAAACCCTGATTTCTTTTAAAGCGTAGTAAAAAGCAAATTTTTAGGTAATTGACAATAGCGCATCGCAGCCACAAATAAGGTTCAAAACAGCGATACGTTTGATGTTAGTTGAATCAAATGACCACCAAAACAGTAATTTTGCAATTAATTAAATTAAAGAATAAATGCACGGCTCAGTGGAATATTTTAGGTATTTATTATCTATTATTATTATTTCTTTACTTGATTGAATTCCCTTTATTATCATTACATAAAATACGAGTATGATGCTTTACGGCCAAAATTTTGAGAAGTATGCGACGACAAATATTTTTTGTTTTCTTCACCACTGATTCCAGCGCAGTAAATTTCCCTTTGAAGAACTGGATGAATTCTTTGAAGTCGGAAAGCCCTCTTGGATTATTCTTAGTCTCCATATAGTAGGTCTGAGTGTCCAGTTTCCCCTTCAGGATATGCACCAGAATTGGGTCCCATGTTGTCGTGTCTATGCCCAAGTTAAGCAACGCGTTCACGGTCTCGAGACTGGTAT
Source organism: Eremobia ochroleuca (assembly GCA_949629135.1). Taxonomy (NCBI): domain Eukaryota; kingdom Metazoa; phylum Arthropoda; class Insecta; order Lepidoptera; family Noctuidae; genus Eremobia; species Eremobia ochroleuca. The sequence continues at coordinate 6,783,262 of OX451401.1, read as the reverse complement.
CGTGTAAACGCTTCAACTCGTAAGCGTTTTGGTGTTGGATCGTATGTTGACTCATCAAAACTTGTATTTGCTTAGTGAAGAGCAGCTGCAAGTTGTTATACCTATGGTGGAGGATTTCCCAGCAGGAGTCGTAATTGTTTCCAGAAATGGATAAATGTTGCACGAGACGCTCAGCCTCCCCTTTTATTTTTTCTTTGAGGTGTTGTATCTTCTGCCCTTAGAGAAGGAAGGGTTGTTGTCGATCGAGGAATGTCGGCCACTGTGTGTAGTTAGTTACCAGAGAATACGGGTATTTCGATCCTGGGCGAACTGTCGCATCTTCTGCCCCTTAGAGAAGGAAGGGTTGTTGTCGATCGAGGAATGTCGGCCACTGTGTGTAGTTAGTTACCAGAGAATACGGGTATTTCGATCCTGGGCGAACTGTCGCATCTTCTGCCCCTTAGAGAAGGAAGGGTTGTTGTCGATCGAGGAATGTCGGCCACTGTGTGTAGTTAGTTACCAGAGAATACGGGTATTTCGATCCTGGGCGAACTGTCGCATCTTCTGCCCCTTAGAGAAGGAAGGGTTGTTGTCGATCGAGGAATGTCGGCCACTGTGTGTAGTTAGTTACCAGAGAATACGGGTATTTCGATCCTGGGCGAACTGTCGCATCTTCTGCCCCTTAGAGAAGGAAGGGTTGTTGTCGATCGAGGAATGTCGGCCACTGTGTGTAGTTAGTTACCAGAGAATACGGGTATTTCGATCCTGGGCGAACTGTCGCATCTTCTGCCCCTTAGAGAAGGAAGGGTTGTTGTCGATCGAGGAATGTCGGCCACTGTGTGTAGTTAGTTACCAGAGAATACGGGTATTTCGATCCTGGGCGAACTGTCGCATCTTCTGCCCCTTAGAGAAGGAAGGGTTGTTGTCGATCGAGGAATGTTGGCCACTATGTGTAGTTACCAGAGAATACGGTCATTTCGCTGCTTGATGCACTGTCGCGTTGTTGGACAGCGAGGTTGAGCTTGCGGTTAAGATCTCGCTTCGTGTCCTCGTACGTTTCTTCGTACTTCGAGAACTCGTAGTTTACGTCGCTGCCGACGAGTATGTTGTCGAGCTGCCAGTGTACTTCGTCGATCACCTTCCATCGAGATTCGAGGGTATTGAGCTTATCTTGTATGTCCCACTTCTGGATGATATCAGCGGTGCACAAGTTAGGGGTAAAACGAGAGAAGGCTCTGAAGTTGGTAGCTTGTTGAGTTTTGAGCTCGTCTGATTTTGAAAGGACTCCAGTATTCCTGCTATCCTCACCTTGGTTGCTCGCGCGTTCCGCAGTGTAGGTAGGCCAAGTTTGTAGCTTATGTCGTATGCTTGAGTATTCCGCCTTGACTCTGTCGTACGCTATTGTAGTGTAATATCCGTCGGTCAGGTCGATGGCGCTCTGTGCGCCATAGTTTATCTCAAACTCGTTCTAGTGCGCCTGAAGGTTATCCAGTCTAACCTTGATGTACGTTGCGTTCTGCGGTCAGAGCCATCCTTTCCGAGGTTGACACCAATTTTCCGGATGCCCTCTGCAATGATCTCCTGCCGCTTGAGAAGTTCTTGTTGTTTAGCGTCCATAGTTGTTATATTATGTGTGTTTTGTTGATGGAAGGTAACACTGTTTACTTCACTGTTGAATTGTTGTTAAGATGTATGTACTAATAGCTTTCGAATCACCAAATTTTGGCGATGCTCGTACATTATTAAAATATTTTTGACTTAAACTTTTCTTTGAATATTTGAAAATACGCTCAATTTTTTTTTGCTAGTAATATGTACCCCTGACTGTGCGACAAAAAAAAAGCGTTTCACGGTATCCTACGTTTAGGCAGCGCCTAAAGAACAGTGACTTCAGTTCATTCACAGTACATCTAGTAGTAAATATAACCGTTAACCGTGTAATATAACCGTTTGATACCAGAAGACGGAAATAAGTACATATATCAATTTAATACCTGAAGAATATGTGTTCATCTTATTTAACGAGATGATACCGCAAAATGAGGCAACCATGTCGAAGTCAGGGCAGATATAAATACTATGAAGTACTCAGTTTTAACCGGTGAGTGGGGAATACCAGCACAAGGGCTTAAAATACCATCTCATAAACATACACGTTTAAACATATTGGCAACAGTGAATTCTTCAAATGAACCATTATTTTGGGATTGCGACGACGTAGATGGTTAGTAAGAGCCGAGCTCATATTTCTTTTTTACTAGCCTACGATGTCCCACTCCTGGGCAAAGGCAGTCTTTCCATCATTAGATACAGAACATTGTACAATGTTCTGTGAAAGCTAGTTAAGTCTTAACAACAACATTAAAAAAGCAAAATGCGAAGAAGTTTTAGATTCTAAGTCATAGAATAAATTGTGATTTTTTATTCACCTTATACACACGACTAAAATAATAAGAATCGCAAATATTATTATGAGAAATCCCGTCTGTTGGTGGTAACCGTAAAATAAACGATAAGATATCTCGCATAGCAAATGCAGTACATAAAATACCACCTGAAAATTAATTCAGGGAATTCTCCAAGGACAGAATAAACACCTGCTTCTTAAGCCTATTTTATCTTTACGAGGCAAAGCTTTTATACAACAATACTCATAAATCGTGAGGTCGAGAACATTATACCACCTGTTTGAAGACGATTCCCCTGACACCATATGTAGGTTAGATTTGCTTTACGCCCTAAATAGAACAATAGCTGTCTAGGGGTACCTTCAGTGACCTCGATTGGTGGTTTCTGGGTTAAAGAAGGGTAATTAGTGGGCTAGTGTCTATTCAGCCATTATTTTGTGTTACAGGGTTGATAGGACGCGCCTTTTTTATATTAGTTCAATCGCCCTCTGTAATATTAAACGGCTGAGCAGATTTTAACTTCAAAGTTATGAAGCACTCAGCTATTTTTTTTTTTTGTTATGTGCATAAATCGCGTTTGATGTTTTCTTTTTTGCGTGTTTTTTAGACTGTGCTAAATAAATGTATTTTCTTTTTTTTATGTTGATCTACGCATAAGTATGCGTAGATCAACATAAAAAAAGGAAATACTCCGAATTTGTATTTGTATTTGGTTATGTATGCAGTCAATTTAAAAAAAATACGTGTGCACCTTTTTTTGTAATACATTGAAACATCTTTTTCTCATCAGGGCCCTAATTCGCTATGACCACTTAAAACGGCGTTCATTTCGCGCGGTTTCGTTCCTTGTGTCATAGACAATAAGGCCCCTGACGAGGTAAACATCATAAGATTTACAATCGCTTCAAACATTGTGACGACAGTAATTGTTTTAAAACACACTGATTTGTAAAGACTTTATATCTTTATTCCTATTTGTTAGAGTATGTTATTTATTTACTGAAGAACAAACCTAATGACATATGTAAATGACAACGTTTGCTGTATGGTGTATGTACAGATAACTGGTGCGATAACACGACGTCGTTGGCAAAGGAACATTTGTTGATAGACCGTATTTCAATATCTTAAGATTCATATTTCAGTACAATATTGTATAGAAATCTCATTACCTGACTTGATTTGAAAGTTAAACGTCTGAGCATCATAAAAATTAAAATAAAACATACCTATAAGTAAGAAATTAACCGCCTCACAATAATTCATTCTTTACGAGTTTCAGAAACCATTTTACTTTAAACAAACTACAACCTAGGTCAATTAAGCAACTAATTTGACTAAAGCATTTCATCGCGTGTTTGTTTCAGTAATACAATAAGTAAAATGCCATAGTATTCGAGCATTCGTATAATACACGGGATGTTTGGAGTTCCCGCTGAAGGGTAGCCGGCACACCCCGTTGTGGCGAGGACTGCGGCCAGTGACGTCAGCTCGGCGCTCCCCAGTCCCCATAGAAACGACATGCTATACATAAATAGATAGTCCCTTGACGACTCGTAACCGTAATGATGTCTATTTTCGGACACAATTCCGGCAATAGAGCTTTAATATTTGAGAGGGTATTTTTTTTTTGTGTAATGTCATGTTAATAGTGGGAACAGACACACAAAAAAAAATCTCGTAAAACTAAAGATATCAGAGTGGAAAAATGGAAACAACATTTTCTTCATTTCACTGCGCTTATATGTAGATAGCCTAGGCCTATAGGCCTAGGCTATCTACATATAAGCGCAGTCTTAAGAAAAGGCTGGTTAAAAAAGCTGTGATCAATTAATCTGCCTAGCCTTTTTCCAAACTATGTTGGGGTCGGCTTCCAGTCTAACAGGATGCAACTGAACCAGTGTTTTACATGGAGCGACTACCTATCTGACCTCCAAAACCCAGTTACCCCAGTAACTGGGTTGTCGTGTTACCCATAATACGATACCCCTTGGTAAGACTGGTTGAGACTTTCGGGCTTCTGACGACAGGTAACGAGTATCAAAGATCCACGAATGGTAGTCGGAACCAACGGTTTCGGTCTCGGTATGTAAAGATGGTCACCCATCTACGGACCGACCGTGGCGAGCGTAGCTTAACCTGATCGATCGAGCCGTGCGGCTGTTATTACTTGGCCATGGGCCCCTCAAAAAAGCTGTGATTTTGTAACAAAAATCACAACACTATTCGATAACCAATCCGTTGCCTATACAGCGTGGCAGGTATACCGACGCGCAAACTGTAACCATGAATTCAGCACATGATTCTAACCCCCTAGCGTAGACATTTTATCGTCGGGTATCCAAAAAAAAAAAATGCTGTTTCATAGAAAAGAGCAATACCGGTCAAAATGTATGGAACAGCAAATCTTTTTTAAATACACGACACCAAATTTCATTGCAGGGCAGGGGCATTCAGAATCAAGTACTGACTCCATTGTAAAAGTAGACATGGATCGTACTTGCAAAATCGAGTACTAGCGCTTCCCAGTACGTAAGAAACCAGAGCCTAAAACTAGGGCTCGAGATACTTTCAAGTATTATCTATCTGCATCAAAAATAAGAAGTACAATCGCATATTCAAAAGCTCTGTTGGAAGTAAAAAATACTATAGGAAATTGACCGGTGAGTTCCTATAAATAAGGAGCACAATCGCGTTTACAAATAAACACTTTTACAAACCATTAAAGTAAAAATACTTGCATTCGAAATTGTTCCGTAGGTTCTTACTGATAAGGAGCTTGATCGCATTTGGGAAAACTAACGCGGTTGAGTACCTACGTAGTTGAGCGAGTAGCCGTATAAAATACTGAAGTCTTGCAAGTATTTCGGATACCTGGTGTGCGTACTTGGAAGCAAATATCTGTTGTAAAAACCTGGTCCTTCCCTATATAAAAGGTTGCGTCGATGGCCCTGTTAGTCCTGCCACCATGTATAGTCGATCATGACAATATTGTTCAATGAACCTTTTAGTACAGCCCAAATTCAGCAGTATAAACGATTACTGGCTGAAATAACTATACTATACTCAAACAAATGATAGCTAACGTATAAAACCTCTTCACCGTCATTATAATTTTCCAGACAAACAAGTTATAACAATTTTATTTTCGTTCTTAATTCTCATATTTCACGGTAGTATGTAATTTAAATGCTTAGCAGCATTTTTCATGGCAGTGCCAATCCGTGATTCAGACCATTTATTTTACAAGCGTAAGGCTTGTTCTATGATAGCGCCGTCACGCGAAGCCCGCATCTATTTCGCATATTTCTGTATGAACGATCAATCACATGATCTGTCATCGATCGATGTTCAGGCTTGACCGAAGTCAAGAGCGGGCCAATAAAAAAAAAAAAAAAAAAAAATGGGAATCCGTTGCATTTCTCATAGAAAATTTCTTGACTCCCAAGTTTCGTTGCTAACTAGCTTGCTAAGTTACATATTTACAACTGTCCGTTCATTTGGTGGTTTGTCTGGATGTCTACTGTTAGAAGAGCCTATTTATATTCGTAGCGTAACTTCTTTCATTGACCCTTATATGTATACAACAAAACCCTCCTTTGTCAGCTGGAAATTATGTAGATAGTAGTGAAATTTTTGTCTCAGTTTCGATAAAGAAAAGATAATGGTGTGAAAAATAGGAGACGTCATCTCCGTTTTCACTAACACCTAAATGAATGCCAAAATAAAAACGCGAAGTTGGATTTTGAACGCTCGATTTAGAACCAAAAGTTTAATATCTAACAGCACGCTGACATTTAGGCATCCCTTTAGGGGTCGTCTATTGTTAGTGAAAACAGACATTAGCCTACCTAAATAACCTTCATCTTCTAAATTGCAAAAAACGTGAAGAGTTCACGGATGTAGTTCAATATTGTGAACACTACTAAAAAGAGTTTGATATATCGAGGTTTTATCACTGTATGAGTCACACCCAGTCATCCGAATTATATTGCTACCACATAAACTGTCCAAGGTTACTATTACATCAACTGTGAGATCGGTACAACTGTACCCACAATGGTTCTTTGTTCTGGGATATAGTGAGGGAATTAGCACATCAAAGGAATCCTGACGTACAATGTGCTTGGTCGTTAGCAGAACACTAAATACTTATTGGTCGATGTTATGATAACAGAGGGGAAAAACATTCGCATTTTAATCCGTCTCAATCTGTCAAAAATACGTCTAATTTCCCTACATGTTTGACAAGTTTTGACATTGATTGTCGCGGAGGTGAGATTGCGACTAGATTTTGAACGTTTTAAAGTACAGCCGGTCGATTCTGGAAAAATCTCACCGTGATAACTAAGGTGAAGTGATCTTAGAGTGAGCTGTGAATCATGCTGATGCTAGAGATTGACACTATTGACGACTTACTCCACGCTCACTTCACCCAAGTTTTCACGGTAAGATGGTTACAGAATCGCATGGCAGGAATTGGCATTCTGGTGGTAACTGACGTTTTTGTGCTGGTGATTTGTTGATTTTTTTGCGATAAGAAGTGACAGCAAATAGAGCAGATAATTTACATTCTTATCTCTGAGCGTATACAGTTAAAGTTCATTAAATTTCTAGTTAAAAATGTGACGCCAGCACATCAAGCTACCCGAAACTGTCCAATTTTCCCAATCAACTTTGAACCTTACACTTAACCTGTAATTAATTGTTATAATCATAATGTAAATTAAATTTCCGTGATACTCTAATTTCAGTGTTGTAAAGTGGCGTGGAAGAACCACAAACAACTATATGAATTCAAAATTTTTACTCTTTGAATTGCTCTAATATAAAGTCGCTTATCAAGTTATCGTTTTAAAAGCTGAACAATGGTAATGTAATAACGAGGTCAAAGTCCCGAAATAGAAAGAAAGACTTTCCCACTTGCATAATCAATATAATATACCACTAGCTTCTGCCCGCGATATCGTCGGAGTGAAATTCCTTGTTCCCCGACCCACCCTGTCACAACGCGTCGCCCGACCGCGCTCTTACTGCATTTTCGCTTAACGTTCTTTCTGGCTTCTTTTTTGTTTTTTTTTTTTTTTCTTGTTTGGCTCCTAGGGGTTGTAGCATCACCGTAGGCGCGGGCTTGCGGGCGGCGAGCAATGGGCAGTTCGCTGGCCGGTAAAGACCAGGCCCGGGTCAACGGCGCGTTGTTCCACGCGCGCCTCCAAGAGGTGTCAGCAATAACTGACGGGGTCCGCTGGGGCCGATGCTTGGCAGGGTCGCGGGTTGTTCGAAAGAGTTACCGTGGCCCTTGGCACAAGCAAGTGAAGGAACACGGGTGGGTTTTAGTCAGTAAAAGTCTGACAAGCCCTCCCGCTCCGCCCAGAGCGGGAGAAGTTATATGATAATTTCCCACCCAAAAAAAAAAGGGTTGTAGCATTATAGTGAACCTTCTTTATGAATCGGGCTATCAAATGCAAACAAAAATTTCAAATCCGACTGGTAGTACCAGAGGTTAGCGACGTATTATTAGTATAGAAGAAAAATAATACGAAAAGTGTTACTCAACAAAACATATATAAACAGCCTACCACCCGGACAAAACATCCACCTCACTCTATGACATCATAACAAACCCTAAGTTACGCCATCAGAACAGCTTGTTACGGGAACATGGGAGAGTGACGTCATCACCGCAGACGTCATGATAAGGGGAACCGAATGTTCATTTTTACGACGCGACGCGGTATTTGAGAGACCTTACCAATGATGTCATAGCATTGAGTCTAAGGTCAGTACATAGATCTTTAAATGGTTCTGCACCATATTGCTATAATATGGAACATATAACATTGGTTAAAATAATGGCAGATGTATTTCATATAAGTTTTGTAGTAGTCATACTAGTAATAAATACATGCGAAATAGCAGCATATACATGAGCAGAACAAGAGCTAAACCACATGACTCTAACAACGATAAGAAAACATTATAAAGAACATTTGGTTCAATTGATTCATCATCATCACAATGCTGTCAACAATGAATACTTAATAGGGAATAAACATGTGGGATACAGGGTTCTTCTAAATAAAATATCGCAGTCTTTTTAAATTATCGTCTTTTATTTTCTTTTATAACGCGTCTTTCCAATCCTTGTCCCTTCCCTCGTTTATCGCTCTCTCACTCACACATAGCACTTTCTCCCTTACTTCCGCTTGCGTTCCATTTCCCACATTCGGCCATCCGACATTCATGTCTGTCCTCAGACATGCTAGACAAGACTCATTCCTCGTTACATTCTTACATAAACATCATCCTTCATTGACAGTCATCCTCATTCATCAAAACAATTACACAAAACACAAATATTAACAACAAATTAAAAAATAAAATTTCAGTCGTCTTACATCAGTAACTCTTAGCAAGGGTTAACTTCTTAACACAAAACATGTCATAAACTTAAGCACTATTTTAAAACAAAACAGTAGTAAGTTAGCTTACAATATTGACCAGCCTATGAGATTGAACTACAATCTACATTTGAAAAAACAAATGAAATGATTTTCTCTTGAACACAATATAATACAATCAAAAAAAATAAATAAAAACATCTTGTATTCATACATCACCATTTAAAACAAAACTCAATATGCTTACTCATATTTTTCACTGTTGTTAGGCCACCTCTTCATTCCATCAGCTGAGCAAGTAGTTTTTATGGGACCTTCAGATGTGACATCATCTTTCTCGACATCATAGCGATCGTTTCGTTTGACCTTGGTAATCCTATATGGGCCTAGATACTTTGGCTTTAGCTTTAGTCCTGGGCCAAATTGTGTTCTTTGTATTGCTACTCGTTCTCCTACTTCATACTTAGTACTTTCCTTTCTTTTTTTATTATAAGTACTTGTGTTTTCTTCCTGAATTTTTAATATTTGTTCTTTAGCTCTTTTCCTTAATTCTTCTCTTTCTTCATTGAATTGTTCCAGACTTTCATGCTGTAATAAATTAATTAAAGGTATGTCTTCTTTGGATTTCATCTTGACGCCTGTTAATAGCTCAAATGGACTAGTATTAATACTTCTTTGGAATGTGCTATTTATTGCCCGTTGCAATTGACTTACATGTTTGTACCACACTGATGGATCTTCTACACATAACTTTGTTAGAATTGGTATAATGATTCCATGTATCCTTTCCACCTGTCCATTTCCTCTTGGCACCCCTGTTGTTATTTTGATGTGTTGTATATTCTCCCTATCACAATATTCCCCAAAGTCATGGCTCGTAAAAGCAGTACCCCGATCTGTTACAATCCTTTCTGGATTCCCAAACGTCTGTTGGTGGATTTTAAGCTTGTCCAGAGTTTCACTACTGGTAGTACTCTTTGTAGGGAAAAGCCACACGAATTTGGTAAAGGCATCAACTATTGTAAGAATGTGATTATACCTTTTTCTGGTCTCAGTCAATGGTCCGATGTGATCCATGTGAAGGGTATGCAGAGGGCTTTCCTCTTTTTGAATAGGGTTAAGAAAACCTTCCTGTTTTCCCTGCTTCTTTGATGCTAGTAAACATGGTATACAGCTTACAATAAAGTCATCGATTTTCTTGTCTATATCTTTGATGTAGAAATCTTTAACAAGAAGTTCCTTCATTTTTCTCTTACCAAAATGACCATTGGCATGCACTCTTCTTATGATTTCTCTTTCCATGCTTCTAGGAATTACTAGCTGCTTCTGGTCACCCTTGTATAGTATATTGTTTTCTAACCAATAGTCTGAATAAGGTTTTTCCTTTACAATTTCAATTATTGCTTTTAGTCCTTCATCCTGGATCTGGGATTCCTTGACTTGGTCATGAAGGCTTACCACCATGGCTGAAATATAAGGATTTCTGCTCAATGCATCCACATGCCTCATCTTTGAACCTTTTCTATGCTCAACTTCAAAGTCATATTGGTCTAGAAACAACACCCATCTTGCAATCTTAGCTGACAAGTCTTTTTTCTTCAGAGTTAGTGCAAATGCTTGACAATCCGTGACAATCTTAAAACGTATGCCATACAAGTAATGACGAAATTTCTTGACAGCTTCTATTATTGCTAAAGCTTCCAGTTCATAACTAGAGTACCTCTGTTCAGCATCATTTGTCTTCCTACTCATATATTGGACTGGATGTAGACCACTATCTGGATGCTGCTGTAACAGTATTGCTGAATATGCAATGCTAGATGCGTCTGTATGAACTTCCGTGGGCAGCTTAGGGTTGTATATCTTCAACACTGGACTACACGCCAGCTTCTGCTTCAAAAGGTTAAAAGCATTGCGTTGATTTTCTTCAAAAATAAAGACAGCATTTTGTTTTAATAAGTCTGTTAAGGGTTTTGCTATTGTAGCATAATTTTCTACATATTTTCTGAAATAAGATGTAAGTCCTATAAAACTGTGCACCTGCTTAGTTGTTCTTGGTTCTGGGTATCTCATCACAGCATCTGTCTTTTCTGAACTGGGGCTAATTTCACCATTTTGTATGCAATGACCAAGATATTCAACTTCACTGCATAACAACTTTGCCTTCTTCCAATTTATCTGTAGTCCATATTCTGAAGCAACTGATAAAACTTCTTTCAATCTTTGCATACCTTGTACCTCATCCTTGGCTGGAATGATAATGTCATCAATAAAAACTAACATAGTGCCCTTATCAATTAAGCTCCTGAAAACTGTTGACACAAATCGCATAAAATACTTCGGGCAGTTCGACAGACCAAAAGGTGCTCGCAAAAATTCAAATTGACCATGATGGGTCACAAATGAGGTGTAATGTATTGATTCTTGGCTGACTTTCAAATGAAAAAAACCATTTTTCAAATCGAGAACACTAAATACTTTAGAGTCTCTCAGTTTATCAATTAAATCTTCAATTACAGGTAGTGGATACTCATCCTTTATCATCTTTTTGTTGAGTTGTCTGTAGTCCACACAGACTCGTGTAGAACCATCTTTCTTCCTGACCAACACTAAAGGACTGGCATATTCAGAAAAACTTACCTGGACTATGTTGTTATCCAACCATTCCTTTACCTGATCTTCAACAATTTGCTGTTCCCTTAGCGACAATCTTCTTGGTTTTTGGGCCACTGGGATGTCGTCCTTCAATATGATTTTTAGTTGTATAGGTGCTTCTTTTACTTGGGTTGGTTTGTAGTCATTTACACACTGTAAAACCGCCTTTTTGATGTTTGGGCTGGCTGTGGAACCTACAACAACACTCAAACCTACAGTAAAACAATTTATTCGTCTCATCCACTCTTCACCAGAAGGTAACAACAACACACTTCCTTCATTCATAACCATTGTCACACTAGCGAGAAACTCATGACCTAATATTATACAATAAGGCATACAGTCTTTAGGCACAACATGGAAAATAACTCCGTCGTAACATCGTCCGTCAATCGTAGCACAAGTTGTAAACTTCCCGAATGAACGCACTTGTTTTAGTCCGAGACCCGACAACACAATATCATCTTCAGTCGTCTTTGGCTGGCCGATCACGTCGTAGAAGTCTTCTGACATTAAGTTGACATCGCTTCCCGAATCAATGAGTGCCTTGCCTTCAGTATTTTCAATAAAAATACTCAAAATCGGCTTGCCCGGCTTCTTGTCAGGTTTGTTGACTATCTGCATAACCTCTTTATTCTCATGACAGTGACAGCTGTTGTTTTCATCATCGCTGTCAGTAGGGCCAACGTAATCCATAGTGAACATGGCTGACTTCGAAGTGCTGGGATTCGTCGGATTTCTGCCCGAACGACGTCCGTCATGTTGGCAGCGCTGGCGGTCGCCTCCGCCGCTGATTAGCCGACTCGATCGGCTGTCGAAATTCTCCGAAGGCTTCCGATCGTCTTCGCGTTTCGTCGATGCAGTGCACTTGGTTGAAATATGGCCGAACTCATTGCACTTGAAGCACTTGAGACCCTTTTTCTTATGAGGACAGCTTTGCGACGAATGATTGAATTCTCCACAATCATAGCAGCGTAACTCACTGCTTGAATTCTTCTTAGGATTCCGATTATTACCGTTACCTCCTTGATTACGTTGCGTGTCACGTCGCGCCTTCATTTTTTCTTTCACGTTTTCATAAATTTTTAGCTTCTCTTTCAGTTCACTGTAGCTCGTAACACCGTATAATAAAATTTTATTAGTTTCTAGGTCTTGGATACCGTCTACAATGTACTTGATCGCAACGTAATCGGGCATCTTACCCCTCTTTCCGAGTTCTTTCATAATTAACACATAATCCATGCAGCTTTCATCAGGTTTTTTCTTACGTGCACTCATCATTTCATGAATCGTCTTCTGATCAATCGCGTCGGGAAACTCTTTACTGATGGCTTGTTTCAAATCGGTCCATGATTTGAACGGCCTTTCGCTTCTTAGCCATAGCCCCGCCGTTCCTGTTAACGATCTACGCGCGATCACGAGCTGTTGAAGCGGTGTCCATTCGAATATTTCTGTATTATCTTCGATATCTTGAACCCAACGGCTAACTGGGTAGGTATGGTCTTGACCCGAAAAATTACTTATAAAGTCTTCAGCATACTGTACACCCTTCGGTGACACGTCTTCAGTAGTTTTCGGCATCTTTACGTCTTCAGTCTTCGTCTTATTGTTAGCTCGTAAATTATAAGTTTTTTCGTAGCCGCCGTCTTGTTCCCGTGCACCCAACCACGTGCAGCGTGAAAACATCAACTCGTCGTCGTCGCGTCTTTTATTCTGTATCCCGGACGAGCCCCCAAAATTGTGGGATACAGGGTTCTTCTAAATAAAATATCGCAGTCTTTTTAAATTATCGTCTTTTATTTTCTTTTATAACGCGTCTTTCCAATCCTTGTCCCTTCCCTCGTTTATCGCTCTCTCACTCACACATAGCACTTTCTCCCTTACTTCCGCTTGCGTTCCATTTCCCACAAACATGTTATACATAGGCTAATAAAGTTGTTCAGTTTTCCGATAATATAATAAAATCAAAACATAGTCTGTTTAGAAAGGAAACAATACTGGACTTAATGGCACCACGATTGCGGAAGAACAATAATCAACGTACTGACAGGATAATTGGCACCTACATGGGCTGCTATTATAACTTTCATTTGACTTGATTGTGGACACCAACATTTTAAGACCAATCAAGATAAGTATAGACCTTCCTACTGACTGCACCTACGTTTGATATTTTTGATTTTATTGAGGATGAGAAACCTCTTCGTGCCTCGGAAATCACGCTAAGCCTGTCATTCATAGATGTTTGTCAGTCGTTACGGGTACTTTGACAGTCAGAAGACCAAAAGTCTGACAACCATTCTTACCAAGGGCTGTCGAGTTACCCAGTAACTGTGTTGTGGAGGTCAGATAGGCAGTCGCTCGATGTAAAATATTGGTATGCAGCTGCATCCCATTAGAATGGAAGCCGACGGAACAGAGTTGGAAAAGGGCTAGGCAGACTGCAGATTGATTGATTGAAAAAGATCGTTAATAGCCAACGCCGTACAATGATCCCCTCCGATCCTAGGAATACGAGCGAGTGACGTATAAAGTTAGTATGATACACAACATAGTACAAGAACTTTCCATGGAATCGAAGCCTTTCAAGAGCGTATTGGACGTCAATTAATTATACTTCAGCACACAAATGAAAGTGGTCCCATCAATTATATATATATTATAAATTATATATTATATCCCAACAATTATATATTATCCCATCAATACTCGACTGTGGCAGACATTGATTGGATATTTTTTTATAATAGTAGAACGTAATGCCTATGACGTCAACCAAAAATTTATAGAAGGGATGTAATGAATGGGTTTAACAACCAAAATGAAACGGAGTCTGAAAATAAAATTGTGATAAAAATAATTGACCCTTCTCAAAACTAGATGCTGCTGTCAACGATAACACTTAACAAAACGACATTTTTATAGTTGCAGACATTGAGCTAATTAATAGGCTTAAATATAGTCTTGTAATATAATGACAACAATTGAATAAAATAGCGTAAAATATTTAATTCATTTGACCTACAAACTTGAACTTTTCAGCGAGTGTTCATTCGTGAAGTTATTTATAATACAGTTTCAAAATTTAACAACTACATTGTACGAGATTATTAGGGTAAATATGGTACTTTACATGGAAATAATATTTATGAAGCGGAAAATGGCACTGTGTGGGAAAATTAATATAACGATATGAAGCCAGGTTGTGGAGAAAATCATTACTTTCAACAGAATAGCCAAGGATTTTCCTAGGATAGATGGCATTTTAAGAGATGTGCAAGATGAACCAATTATCGATGGACAAACACTTGACAATGAATAGAAATGTTGCAGAAATATAAAAAAAGTGATAAATTCTCCCTCGATTTTGCTGCGACTGGTGGCAAGTCTAGATTTACCCAAAAACATTTTGCACTATATCTGAAACCTTCCCATTACTTCGCTGTCAATACAAATTCTCCTGTCCAAAATTGGCATTCAAACGTCGCGTGCGACTCACCGTGGCTTTATACCATCGTTCTATAAATACAAATGAAAAATCTATTGAAAATAAACAAAAACATATCTGTAGACGTTGACTTAAATGCTATCAGTAAATGTTATGACAGGCAGGGCGTTATAAATAAAATTTACCACGAAATAGGGTTACAAAATCGATAGGCATTATGTTCGTTAACCTTCGACTAATCGGTTTATACTCAATCGGAACCGATTTTAGAGGATATTCGTAGGTCAAAGAGCAGTGGTAGCTCAGTGGTATCGGCTCCGACTTACGAGTTGTAGGTTATAATTATACAAGGTGTAATTGAAATAACGCAAAACCTCATAAGGGGTCATTGTACTCATCATTATGAACAACTTTTACCATGGCACAAAACCCGAAATCGCGAAATAAAATCAGCTGTTCCCTACATTTTGACGAGCTATGCGAACATAAATGTAGGGAACAGCTGATTTTTTTCGCGAGTTCAGGTTTGATCCCATAGTAAAAGTTGTTCACAATGATGAGTACAATGACCCCTTTGTTTAAATTACACGTAGATCGTGGGTTCGAACGCAAGCAAGCGCTTTACTTTGTGTAATTTTTATTTCATCACCACTGCTCTCAAAAACAGTGAAGGAAATCATCGTGAGGAAACCGGCATGTCCTAGAACCGAAAATTCGAGGACATGTGACATCCACCAACCCGCACTGGATCCGCGTGGTGGATTACGGGCCACTCCCTCTCACAGAGAGGGTGCCTGTATCCCAGCAGTGGGAGCATTGAAGGCTGATTATGCTATGCTTATGCTGCATGGGTAAAACAACGCTGAAAATACATGATATACAGAGTAGCAAGGTCATGGTCAGCGATAAGAGAAACTCTGTGTCGTTGCAGTTATACATGATTATGTTCGCTGAAATATATATATTTTTAGTAAAGAAATGCTATGGTTAAAAGGCATATGTTTTGATATAAATATAAACAGTTAATTGAAGCTGTACAGGTGACAGGGCATGCGGCGGAAGGTGGGCCATAGTCTGCCGACGCATCTACAACACTTGAGGATATTTTCACTGCGTCAGCGAACAGAGTTCGCGTAGCTGAATTTTGGGGCAAAACATGATATTTTCTGAACAAATTTCTTATATGCCATTGATACGCTAAGAAGAAGCAGATTGAAGCTGTCAGGATTGAAAATATAAGGCGTCGATGCGACATTTGATATATTTAATGAAATTGCACAGAGGCCGATTCAAACGCCAGTTTCGGAGAATTTACTTTCAGCGCCGTTGTGTCTTACACCCATGAGCACATTTCTTTGAAATCTGCAGCGGAAATCAACCGTAACAACAACAGCCGGTCGATTCTGTAACCATCTCACCGTGATAACTAAGGTGAAGTGAGCTTAGAGTGAGCTGTGAGTCATACTGATGCTAGGGATTGACACTATTGACGACTCACTACACGCTCACTTCACCCAAGTTTTCACGGTGAGATGGTTACAGAATCGCACGGCAGGTAACTTAGTCACCTGTTCGATGTACTTTTCTATGAGTAACTTTTTATTGGACATCAAACATCGCTCATCATATTTATTTTTAAAAACACATTGCTATTGTTTATCCACTATATGAGTCACTTGAAGTAGTAGCCAAGTTTTAATATTGTTTAATGCGATTAGAATGCAGGCCGGTCATTGTCTTATAATCACATAAAGTATACTGAAAGTCATTGCGTGTTGGAACCATTTTCCTCGCACATATGTTTGGACAGGAATAGCACAGAAAATACAGTTCTTACTTTATAATTCTGTGATAGTGCAAGTGCTAGCAGTACTTTATTATAAATTAGTGCAGGGCGAGCTAGATTTCAAACGAGAAATGGCCAGATGGTGCTATGACGTAACTACGACAGCGAGCAGATGAGACTGGTTTAAGAGCACACGTTCCAGCGTCCGAAACTGTCTCGGAAGTCGTCTAAAATTGGAAGGATACAATGTGGAGCACTTATTAAAAACAGATTCCGAAATTGGAAGATGGGAGAGACCAAAATCGATTATATCATCGACAAGGATTAGTTAGACATTTTGGACCAACTGCGAATTGGACATCTTTTTGAACATTGGACTAATCGCGAATTGGACCAATCGCGCCTAAAGGGATCAGAATAATATTGTTAAAACCAAAAAAACCATAATCTTTTTTAACTTTGTGATAGGTGTTTAGACGGATTCTTAAGTTACTTTAAAACATCAATCTATTACGAATGCGGCTGCGTTCTCAAGCGTGACTGCATGGCACAGGTTTTAATAATGTTGACTTGACTCTTTTCTGACCTGATAAAGACTAACTTCTTTCAATTAATACCTACCGTAGGTGAATGCATCATTTGTACCTATCAATCAAGCATTTTTTTTACCATCTTCTTTACCCTTTGGCATTCAAACCAAATCAAAACGTGTCAACCACGCCTATTTTACCGACCTTTACCAAGAATGGTATTTCACGTATTCGAAACCATACATATTTAATTACTAAGCTATTATAGGGCACCATATTTCTTTACAATTTACGATCGCATGCAGTGATTGAGGTTAAACGTCTATATTAACTAGAGTGCGTATGGCTTTGATCAAAGAAATGTTGGACCCTTATGATTGATTGGGTGAATAGTGACTATTTTTATCAGGCAGTCAAAACGAGCAATCAGAAGACTAAAGGCCACACGATTTGTACACACGTTTTTCTTTCCATGAAAAACTACGGTTTATTCGCCGTGTGTTGGCACGGTCGACACCGTCAGTGTTATTGTGTCACTATGAAAGCTTGTTGACAGACACGTTTTTTCTACGTCGCGGTTTACCTATCGGCGATCTCTCGCGTCCGGCCCTGGTCCAGGCCGTGGTACGGAGCGAATGCGTGCATGGGAAGCCGTCACTTCCTGCGAAGCAGTAATGCTCGCGAAGGAGGATGGAGAGGCAATCTTTGCGTCCTCACGCCCCTAGTCGCCGCAGGAGACGCTCTGGGCGTTGTGAATCGAGAGCAGATTCCCGGCTACCGTAGGCACGGGCTCGCGGACGACGAGTAATGGGTAGCTCGCCGTCCGGTAATGAGCAGACCCGGGTCGACGGCACGGTGTGTTCCACACGCGCCTCAAAGAGAAGTCAGCACTGATTGATGTGGTCCGCAAGGGCCGATGCCTGCCAAGGTCGCGGGTAACACGGGAACGGGAACGCGGGAAGACGGGTGGGTTTTAGTCAGTAAATGTCTGACACGCCCGGGAGAAGTTATTTGATAATTTCCCACCCCAAAAAAAAAGAGGTGTAAACACCTATTGTACAACCACATTTCGCCAATTATGTTTTTAACCGACTTCAAAAAAAGGAGGAGGTTATCAATTCGACAGTATTTTTTTTTTTTTTTTTTTTTTATGTTTGTTACCTCATAATAGCCGAATGGGTGAACCGATTTTCATGATCCTTTTTTTATTTGAAAGCTGGTGCTTCCCGTGTGGTCCCATTGTCACCATTTCAATATCTGATGTAGGAATCTTGTAGAAATCGGGGGAACTCTTCAATAAATAACAGCAGATTAACCGCGATTGTTGCTATAGCATATCTAAGCATTGTTTACACCATCACACAACATAACATCACGTCTGTACCCTATAAACGCAGATGCAGCTTCCTGTCACTGATATTTACATAGCAAGTAGTGTTTATATGAATTTAATTGGGGTAGATATAACTAAAAAGTGAAAAATAAAAATTTTTATAAAAAAAAAAAAAAACAACCGACTTCCAAAAAAACACTACAAAGTGAAAAATAATTTTAATTTCGGAAGTCGGTGTCAAAAAACGAAAATGCGGAACCAACGACACCGACTTCCAAAATTAAAATTATTTTTCACTTTGTAGTGTTTTTTTGGAAGTCGGTTGTTTTTTTAAGTCCCATGTAAGACAGGACCTCATGACTGGACCAACGAGGCCGCCAAAAAATACGTAATTCGGAAGTGCTACTTTTTATTAGCGATAATAAATTTAATAACCGAGCTAATTCATTCAAGCAGATGTAAACTAAATACCTCGTCGTATGACTAATACTTAGCGTAAGTTACAGTCTAGCCCGAGTACCTTTAACACAATAATAACATAAACGACGCGCGATCAATGACAAGGTTAATGAACCGCACCCCAGTTCTTGCACTGAACTTAAACCTACGTAGCATTCAACGAAAACTAATAAATTTAATATTAATATTGGACAATAGTATACGCAAAGCAATCAAAGTACGATGATACGCGTAGTATGCAGAAATAAATAAAGAAACGTTTTATATTAATTATCTTTCAAGTATATAATGTGTGTTACAGTGTTGACTTTGTAATATTTACATAGTAAGCATAGATATTACGTTACTACATACTATTTGTTATCGCTCTACTACGTGTCAATGGCAAAACTGTTCGCGCATTTTTTCGCAGAAAAAATCAAAGGTACGAATTAATCTAACCCTAACTTTTGCCCGCGTCAAGGTCAGAAATGATCTCACGGGATCGAACTATCGGGACAAAAAGTAATTATACCTTTGTCCTGATCCATTGTCTATCCGTGTGCCAAATTTCATCCAAATTCGTTCAGCCGTTAAGGCAAGAAAAAGGTAAAGAAAAAGGTAATATTATTATGGATTTGCTAGATTTAATCAGTCATGCTCCTTTTTATTTGATTTTCATACCAAGCGTACCATCCTAACTAAGATACGACACGAAAGCAGCAGACCTTAAAATCCTTCAGTTTTTTTGGTGCTATCACCAAAATGTTTTAAACAGCATACTCGAATCGAGAGCGAGAACTATGGAACGGAGTATTCTGTGTATTAAACTTGTGGACCGGGTTCAACAAACCGTTCCATCACTAAAATAACTGATGTAACACGGAAAGTTGTCACGCTTAAATGGAATTGGCCTGGACACATCTAACGCACCATCTGCCTAGCCTTTTCCCAAATATTTTGGGTACGGCTTCCAGTCTAACCGGATGCAGCTGAGTTGCAGCGACTGCCTATCTGACCTCCACAACCCAGTTACTGGGTAATACGGTACCCCTAGGTAAGACTTACTACCCCTAGGTAGACGTTGTCAGACTTTCGGGCTACAGACGACCCGTAACGACTGTCAAAGATCCACGAATGACAGCCGGGACCAACGGCTTAACTTGCTTTCAGAGGCACGGAGGGGTCTTGGTATGTGAAGATGGTCTCCCATCAACGGACCAACCGCGGCAAGCGTAGCTTAACCTGATCGATCGACCCGTGCGGCTGTTATTACTTAGACACAAGCCCCTCTATGTGAGACGATTAATTGGCAAAACTTCCGACCCCAGACGGAGATGGCGGGATAAGCTGGACTCCTTTAACAAAGATTGGTCCTTAGGAGCTCTAGAGTGAGAGGTGGAAAGAGAGTAGGGAGGCCTTTGCCCAGCAGTGGGATATTATTGGCTAATAATAATAATAACTCGAATCGAACAATGCGAGGAATTCAATAAAATGCGCATTCCTTAATTCGCATTTTAACTCATCGAATGCCGTAATTAGAGACACAATAGAAAGACAATTGCTTATGTCGAACTGTGTAACTTAAGACATTCAAAAGGTTGAGCAGATAAAGTTTAGTGCATTCCAATCGAACTGTTCAATGAATGAAATAAAATTAAGTAATCGAACCTACATCGTTTATTCCACTTGCATATAAAACGGATGAGATATAAGTGCATTTGGCACATTGTCAATGATCCATTGTCCTATAACCAGTTACTGGAGCCATGCGGCATGTTGACCTAGGCGCCGTGCCAGGTGGCTAGGCACTAGGGCTGGCACTCTCAAGTTAACCCAAAACATTAGCAAGTAACATAACATCACGCCTGTCTCTCCCGGACGGATTAGGCAGAACTGTGCCTATAGTACACTCAAACGCGCCCAGCGCGCCCAGAGGAGGCGAGTCTTACCTTCAACCGGGCACAAATCCACACTCAGGGCTGCTACTGAGAAATTCCTGATATAAAAACCCAATACTTAACAAAATCAAAAGTCATTTATTCAAACTAGGCTGAGAATCAGCACTTTTCGAACGTCAAAATTACAAAAAAATAGTTCCCCAAAACGCCCGCCCTTCACCACTTCTTAGTGCTTTCGCTGGGAAGAAGTTGCGCAACGCTCCCCAGCAGCACAGCTGTCTGTTCAGTTAGAAAATACTTGATTTGCATACTAGGTATGCAAAGTAATTAACATTAAAAGACACAGAACCATAAATTAAATTATTTGCTATATGTCAGCTAGCCACGCCAATAACTACAGTAAAAACTGTACGTACTCAAGCAAAAACACTTTCCGACCTGGGAATCGAACCCAGGACCTAATGCTCAACAGGCGACTGTAGTCAAAGCACGAGCTTTGACTACTAGACCAACGAGATATTCAACATTGGTAGAGTGCGGCATTTAAATACGAGTATGATACCAGCACGAGTGACAAAATAAATACATGCTTTACAAAGCGGAACTTTATCTAAATTCGATTTCCCATATTTTACCAGCGCTGGAGCTCTTGTCTTGCATAAGGTCGCAGCATTCTGATGAGCGATGGTTATTTAGCGTGGATGTGACGCATATTTTCCCCCAACTTGTTCTTTTTTTATGTGTTTGTTCTTTCTTTGCGTCATGTTTAAAGCAAATAAACTTATTTTCCTTTTTTTCTTTACGGCCCACTGAATATTAATCGCAGTTATGTGGAAACAACAGTTATAATACATACTCTGCAGCTGTACAGGAAAAACAATAAAAAAAAATATATCGGCAAAGTTACGTCACGCATCAAGAAAAACAATTTAATTTTCCTCTTTCTTTTACGCCTCAAATACATATTCAATAGCTACTTAATTTATAGAATGAATCACTGTGAAACACTACCTAATACATAACTTAGGTATATGTATAAATAATAAAATAATTACCATGCTTATATTATTCTATGTATTTATGGTAGAATAAAAGGTTTTTAATGCTTTATTTTTTACTAGCGACCCGCCCCGGCTTCGCACGGGTGCAATGCTGACCACTATCACTACATAGTATAAAACAAAGTCGCTTCCCGCTGTCTGTCTGTCTCTATGTATGCTTAGAACTTTAAAACTACGCAACGGATTTTGATGCGGTTTTTTTTAATAGATAGAGTGATTCAAGAGAAAGGTTTATATGTATATAATACATGCATGATATAGTAGAGAAACACTGATAATTTTAGAGCCATTATTTCTCTTAAAAAGTATAGGATAAAAAATGGTTATTGTGGGTTATCCCTAAGAGATAGACATATGCCATCGCGGACTTTTTTGTAGACCTTTTTAAGGTGTACAATACTGTTTTACATTATTTTGATCTATCTCGTAGGGTTAAGCCAGCATCAGTCAGCCAGCCAATCAGTGTTTCTATACTATATTATGCATGTATTATAGATATAAACCTTCCTCTTGAATCACTCTATCTATTAAAAAAAAACGCATCAAAATCCGTTGCGTAGTTTTAAAGATCTAAGCATACATAGGGACAGACAGCGGGAAGCGACTTTGTTTTATACTATGTAGTGATTGTGAATGAAACACTGCGCTGTGAAACTGTCGTCAAGAAAGTTTTGAGCATGAATGTGGATAGTTATATGAGTAGGGGAATACCAAAGAAACGATGGAAGGACTGTGTGAAAGATGATATGGATAGAAAGGGACTACTGAAATGACGACTAATAGGGAAGTATGGAACAAGAAGATTTGTTGCGCCGACTCCAAATAAATTGGGATAAGAGCAGGAGAATTATGATATGAATGAAACACCAACTAATAAGTAACTTATATCCAGTGTAAAATGTGGTAACCCTAGCATATCTAGAAGTATTACGGGCTAGACTAACTTAAGATATAAGCACACATGAGCTCTCGAGATTGGCAGGCGGATTAGACTGGTTGCAGTCGCGATTACCTGGCATGTGACATGCCAGCACTAATCTGTCAACATTCCAGACTAGCTGGGTTAACTCAATCACGGACGACACACACATAATTATGAGTGTAGTCTTGTCCTTTTCTTAATGAAATAGAAAAAGATGCACTGAACTTAAAAGTTTAGTTTGTGAAGAAAGGAATCGGCGCCAATATCGACACACTTTTTGAAACATTTCAATCTTTATCTCCATAATTATACATAGAATTTCCTTATCACATTATGATTAAGTACAGAAATATAATTCTGAGACGAGATCACATGTTGTTAAGCAAACACCTGAAGACAATGCGTAGGCAGTCTTATCTACATCTCGCGAATGATGAAGCTGATAAGCTGAATTTGTATATCAGTCAGATCACCAATCACGATATTACCTCTGCCCTTTTTGTACCGCGCATGTGTGCAGTCCTTTAGAGAAACATATCCGATTATGTGCCGCGACCGCAGTCCAATCACGTTTTAAGTAAGGACAGTTCTCTGCGTTAATGCTGTAGTGTCCTATACATATTTAGCCATCAATGGCGTCGCCCTACAAAGTGTTTGTCAAAGAAAAGACAACTTACTTTGCAGTCTGTAGCATCGTTTTATTGCAGATAATATTTGCTTTTCATGTTTAGGGGAAGTCAGCTCAAAGCGGCCATAGGAGGCAAAGCGGCCACACTTCATTTTTTGGTTATTTGAAATGATAGCGTAACGTTGCCATTCTGTACGCATAACCAAACCTCCCGCCCCGCGCCAGTCAGTCATTCATTAGCGGTGAGAACGAATGCGTGGCTCTAGTGACGACAAATGTTTTTTTGTGTGTTTTGTTAAAATAATACAAGGTAAGTTCAACCTGTTTTGGTCAAAACTGTTTATATTTAAATGCTTTCATTACACGTTTAATGTTCCTTATCTATTTGGCCTTTTTTGTGTGGTATTTGCTTCGAAATATAGTAAATAATTTGAGTGAAATTAATTTTTTAAACAAAATGGCCGAATAAGGCAAAGCGGTTCGGGCAAAGCGGCCAACTGACCGCTTTGCCCTTACTTTCATATTGTGCTGCATAGATAATGCTTAATTATTTTGTTTAGATGGTCAATAACTACAAAAGAAAAACAGCCCAGGTATCATGGGACGAAGCTACGATGGCCCGAGCAATTAAAGGGGTAAAAGAAAAGCGCGAGTCAATTAAATCCATCGCAATAAAATATGGTATCCCTCGCACAACCCTGAGAAGACACTTAAACACTGGATCTGGTATAAAAAAACTTGGCAGATTTACCACAGTGTTTACAGCAGGAAGAATTAAGATTTAGAGGAATAATTTGGATAGAAAACTTTAAGACTGTTGAAAGGCTAAGTAAGAGTAATAATTGTTGATTAATAACAATTTTAAATGATAATAAAGACTAAACCTGATGTTTAAGTTCCTAAGTTAAATTACTTTTATGACTGACTGTGATTAAAACAGGTAAACTGTTGTTGTTTTTTACATGTTAATTATATATGTTGATTTTTGATTTTGCATTTTTATTTTGTCGAACACGATATATTCCAACAAAAAAACAATTCATTTCTTGAAACCTTTTGGGGTGGCCACGTTGCCCTTACCCCCATGGCCGCTTTGGGCGGCCACTCGGGCAAAGCGGTTTTATGACAAGTTTTCGTAATCTGCAAATCATATGTCTATTTTTAAATTTGCGCAAATTTGAATTGGCCATTACAACAATTATATTAATTCTCTACTTGCTAGTATAAAATTCTCTTCAAAAATCATTCGTTTAATAGTTTTTTTTTTAACTCAAAGTTAAGGTGGCCGCTTTGAGTTGACTTCCCCTACACGATAAATGGTAGATGTAATAAATCTGTAGTTGTTGCTATTTGATAACATGTTATAAATAAAATACATTTATTTCGAGCAGCCATAACTCTTATTTGGAGGACACACAAATACAGAAAAATACAGTAACAATAAAAATGAAAACAAACTAAAAGACTTAATATCCAACAGACCGGCCCTGCCGGCGGCAACATGCCTATCACAAGAGTGTCGAGTTGTTATGTACGAGAATTGCAGTGAAAAGTACAGACGCCAGCACATCAAGCTACCCGAAACTGTCAGATTTTCCCAATCAACTTTGAACCTTATGCTTTAGCGCTAAAGTTGAAAATCTATTAAAGAAATCTGACAGATTGTAGTAGCTTGATGTGCTGGCGTCTGTACATAATAATGTTGGTTTTTGTAATAAAATTTGTCTAGTAAACCTTTATGCAGTGCTGCAATTATCTTTGGGACATAATCATCTGTGCAATTATAGATTCAGGAGGAAGGCAACAAACAAGAATCTACTGAAGTTACGGGCCCATTCCATTCCAGGGTTTGCAACCTCGAAGAGGTAATAAACAGCTGATCCATTTCTTTCCCTTTGTCATCTAAGATAGCACATCAATCACGACGACAAAGGAAACTGTACTGTTTATCAACACGTGTTTATGTAAATCGTTCTTGAATCGCTCTCGCTACAGCCTACAGATACAAGTTACATGATCAAAACTTTCCGACGATACTATTTTCCTCCTCGAATAATATTTTTTTACCGACGAAAGAAGGGTAATGATGCAGAGAAATTCATGTCAACATCACAGTGCCTTAAAAAATGCCAAAAAAGACCTTAAAACGAAAATATTTAATCTTACGTAAGACTTAAACCAAATTGTCAAATTGCGCCTCAGTGCACTCTTTTTGGCTTCAAATTATTGTTAAATTACATAATTGTTAGTATCAGCTGTATTATTAACTGGTATTATCAACCACAAAGAATTATTCAGCAGGGTAATTGCGTAACACACTATCAGTAGCAATGGATTTCATTTTGACAGTTCAAAAACATTCATTGCGTTATTTACATTGTTGAGCAGACACATTTTTCCAACATATGGAGCAATGGATTAGCAGTAAGCTTCAAAATGATTCAAATTGAGAGTAATAGTGTGTTACACAATTAGGGTGCAGGTACGTATTGTTAGGATGGCGTTCCGTGGGTCCTTTTTAAAAAAACACTTTTATTACTGCTAAAATTAATTTAATTAATTATGTATACAATAAGGACAATAATAAACTGTACTGATACTGTGAAGGTCTAAAAGTGAAGCGACCAAGTAGTTGGACTGAACTGAACTAAACTAAACATGTGCGTTTGCCTTTTTATAGACTTTAAGTAAACGTGGAAGCAACGGGGTTTATAGCTTATGATGCATTTTGTTAATACAATAATTAATTCATAACATCTCCCCCCTTTAGACTGAGCTTTATTTTTCTTTATTTTTATTTCTTTATTATTATTATTTAATAAAGCGAAGGATTAAAAGGTTATTAAATCCATAAATTATTAATTAATGTTATAAATAAAATATGTAAAAATAAAACTCAGTTACTTTAAAATTATACAAAATTAATAACAGTTTAATATTATTACCGTGAAATAATATAAAAATAATTATATAAAATTATGATAACTAAACCTTATTATCTTAATTATTTCAATAGTTATTAAGGATTAAAATTATTAAGTGACAGAAGAACTAAGTAGAAATTACTGAGATTTCTGTTTGATCTGTCAAAATTTCTAAATATTGCATTATTTTTACCAATTTCTATATTTGGAAGGCTTTTAACAGACTTCTTGTCAGATTCTGAGTTATCTGAAATTTCAGTAAGCTCTATTGACATATTAACATTACTATCCTTCTTATTTTTCTTAGTATTATAACACTGATTGTAAATCTGAATACAGCATGAGCTGTTTGAAGTACTGAAACATTTTTTGTATATTTTATAAATAATGTAAGTAAAGATTGCCAATATTATTACATAGGTTAGCCCTGAATAATAAGTACCATATTTTACAATGTGGGACTGATTTTCGCTATTACGAATTTCATTTTCTAAATGGTCTAATTTATGTGAGGCTAACTTTAAAGATTCTAGATCAATATTAGATAAACTAATTGGACTGAAAGAATGAGAACTTTCGTTTAGAATATTATATTTGCAACAGTCATCTAACGTTAAGTCAAAATTTAAAGTAATCTGACTCGGTACAATAGATTTGTACTTCTGTGAAGGATAAAACTGTAATGTTTGAAAATATGCTACACAATTATATTCTATAGATAAAATTCCTGTTCCTTGTAAAATATAATCAGTAATGTTATTGTTACATTTCATTGTTAGTTTGTTAGGCTTAGATTGCACATAAATGTATCTATTATCATTCAACTTTTGCCAGACATTTATGTTACCATAAATAACTTTGGAATCGCAACTTTCAGGGAGCGATAGAGTAACTTCTGTTAGCAATTTAGATTCACATGAAGGATTATTGATTGTAGACAAGATTGATGGCAAGGGACATATAATATAGTCATTATTGGCATGTTTACAATCACCAATATTATCTAATAAGACGTAATTTAATCTGTCATCCGTTACTGCTACGTATAACTTAGAAGGATGAATTAAAACATAGGTTAAATAATGCTTTATATCGCGTGGAGTAGGCAGCGGCAAATTCTTGTATAGATTAAACTTTACAGGATTTATCAAAGGTACTTAAAGGCATAATAAACATGAGTTTGTTATTGTAATAATACGCAGTTAGTTTAGACAAGTCGATTATAGTGTGAATGTTTTGCAACGTCAGTGAAACGGGGAACTCAGAAGTTCTTTTCAACTGAATATTTTTTGATAACTCATTATACAGTTTTATAGGAGTTATGACATATGGATGTAAAATGTTTGCCTTGGCAAATAAAATAGAGTTTAAAATAGTATCTAAAATATTAGAAATAGAGAGTAATGACCCTTCTATAATATTAAACATAAAGTTAAATTTTTCTATATTAATTAAATTATTATTAGTCTTAGAGTTAGCTAAAAATATGTAATTAAGTTTTTCAATTTGATTATTAAGTCTAATTTCATTATTATTTAATTTTTGTATAGATACATTGAAATTATTAATCGTAGAGCGTATAATGTGGATATTATCTTTCATTAGGGTGTAAACATGATGTTCATTTTGTTGACATGTGTTAATAGCTTCGTCATATTTTCTAGCGTCGTCAGCATCTAATGTACCGAAGAAAAATTTTAAAATTTCGCCTCCTAATTCAAGAGCCCGTTTTTGATGGTTATCCGGAATTAGATGTGACAGAGATTCTAATTTTATGTTATTAGAATGTATAAGTATCTCTAATGGATTGATAATATCCTTACAATCAATATTAAAAATAACTAAATTTCGAGCTTTTTCACAAAAGTTAGATATACTTTGTACAGATCTTTCAATTTTTTCCATATAAGGTTGGATTGGTACTATATCCACATGCGTGATGATATTCCAATAGTCGTTTTGAAAGTAAACGATAGACGTCGGATCAAAATAAATTCCTGGACTATGTTGTATAATTTCTATCGGTTCGGAAATACTTGGACACACGAGACATCTGAAACAAATATATTCAAGCTGGTTTTATTTCGTTAACGTGATATTTTATGTGCTTTCTATTTACACAAAGAGTGACATTGTTTTTTCCGTGTATTTTCATTATTTTGTAAGGACCCTTCCAAACAGGAGATAAAGCTTTACGGAGTCTATGATGATATTTTAAATAAACTAAGTCACCGGTTTTATAAGTTTTTTCTCTTGCTGATGAATCGTAATACTTTTTTGAACTTTCTTTACTTTTGATCATGTTGTCGATAGCTTTTTCGCGAGAATATTTCATTCTATATTGTAAAGCGCGAATATACTCTAGGTAAGTGTTATCATTTGATTCATAAACACTACTAGGAATTGACGGTTTATAACCGTATAGAAGTTCAAACGGTGTGAATTCTGTAGTACAGTGCGGAGTCGTATTATATGACAAGATCGCTGTAGCGAGATAGCAATGCCAGTCGTCCTGATTTTCATTGACAAATGACCTTAAGTACTCTTTAAGAGTAGCATGACTACGCTCTAGTGCGCCATTAGTTTGAGGGTGATATGGTGTTGAAAATAGATTTTTAATTTTAAGTATTTCTGTTAATTGCCTAAATAACTCTGATGTGAAGGTCGTACCTTGATCAGTTAACAAAATTTTAGGAAAACCAAATAGTGAAAAGAAATGAATAAGGCTGCGCGCGACTTCGTCAGTCGTACAAGTAATCATTGGATAGGCACATGAAAATTTTGTTAAATCGTCTTGAAGTGTTAATATATATCTAAATTTTTGTAGGCCTGCTTCAGGTAAAGTACCTACAATATCTAGAGCTAATCTTTCAAATGGCCTAGTGCTTGTTGAAGTGATAACCATAGGTGCTTTATTAGAAGCTCGTAAGGGTTTATTAACTTGGCACATTTTGCAATTTTTAATGAATTGCTCAATATCTGAACGCATACCTTTCCAGTAATAAGAAGATTTAATTCTGCTTAACATACGTTTAACGCCTGAGTGACCGGCTATGGTCGTCCCATGATTTTCTTTAAGAATGTTAGGTATTTCGGCAGGAGTCGGATACAGTATTTGATTCTTATAAATATGAATTTTAATATCAGTACCATGGAAAATATATGATATCATATTGTAAATTTTTACGTAAACTAATTTGGTAAACGGTTCGGAAAAATCTGGTAAAGCTAATTCTTTGCTGTAATCTTTTTTGGAAATAATTTCGTCCCGTAATTTAACTAATAAATTGTAAACAGCTTTGTAACTTGACTCGTCAAAATGATGAACTTTAATGTATAAGAAATAAAGAGTTTTATCGCTTTTACAATTGACCGTCTGTATGGTGTCAAGTTCGCGTTCGCCTGCACGATATTCCTCGGAATTATCAATCATTGACAACAGCTGTTCGCAGTGCGGCATCGAGTTATCTAAATCTAAAGATAATGGACAAGCAATAGTTTTTTGTTTCGCGGTGTGTAAACTTTGATTATGTTCCTCAATTTTTGTATCGCAGTCTGATAAAGTTTTAGTAAATTGTTTTTTAAAATACTGTTCGTATGTCGTTGAATTTAATTTGGAACTTCGAGTGGTTACCGCATTAACTGGGTACCGAGATAACGCATCCGCATTACTATTTATTCTGTCCGGTTTGTACACGATATCATACTCGTATTCTTCGAGTTTAAGTCGCCATCTTAATAAACGTCCGCCTGGGTCTTTCGCGTTAAATAACCATGTCAAGGGTCGATGATCTGTAACGATCTTAAATTTATAGCCATAGAGATAGGGTCGAAATGTGTTAACGGCGAAAAGAATAGCGAGAAGCTCTTTTTCAGTCGTAGAGTAGTTCCCTTCTTGTTTATTTAAAGTGCGAGACGCATATGCAATTGGCTTATCCTTGCCAACTTCGCCTTGTGATAAGACCGCGCCGACGGCGTAATTTGAAGAATCTGTCGTTACTATAAAGGGCTGAGAGAAATCTGGGTACTGTAACAAGGGAGCTGAAATTAGCTTTTGTTTAAGCGTGTTGAAAGCTAGTTCTTGTTCATGAGACCAATGGAAATTAACATCCTTTTTTAATAAAGACGTAAGAGGCTTTGTTATATGTGAGAAGTTTTCAATGAAGCGACGATAATAACCTGTTAGTCCGAGAAAGGATTTTACATCCTTGGGAGTTTTCGGTGTTGGGAATTGAGAAATAGCCTTCACCTTGTCGGGATTAGGCGAAACACCGTTGTCTGTGATAACATGCCCTAGGTAAGCAACTTCTTGTCGCAAAAACTCACATTTGTCGGGCTGTAACTTTAAATTTGCCTCTCTGAGTTTGGAAAATACAGATTCAAGTTTCTGCATGTGAGATTCAAGGTCATGGGAATACACTATACAGTCATCAAGGTAGATATAACAATGGAGACCTTGTAATCCTGTGAGAACTAAATTCATCATCCTCTGAAATGTGGAAGGGGCATTTTTGAGCCCGAAAGGCATTCTAGTGAATTCAAATTGACCTGAGATACTATTAGTGGTAACACTGAATGCTGTCTTTTTGGTGTCCTTGGAATCTAATAATAATTGATGGAAACCTGATGCTAAATCGAGCGTGCTGAAATATTTTGAATGACCTAATTGATCTAAGATGTCATTTATAAGAGGGAGAGGATAAACCTCTGAAACAGTAACATAATTGAGACGCCGATAATCTATAACTATTCGCCATTTTTGTTTGCCGGAGGCATCTAGTTTTTTCGGGACCACCCACACGGGTGCATTCCAAGGAGAAGTTGAAGGCCGAATAATATTTTGAGCAAGCATTTTTTTAATCTGTTTCTCAACTTCATCTTTATGTACTTCAGGAAAACGATACGATTTTACATGAATAGGAGCTGCATCTCCAGTATTAATAGAATGTTTAATCACGTTTGTATGAGTTAAGAATTCACCATCGAGATGAAATATGTCAGTGTATTTGGAAAGACAACTCATTAAAGCTTTCTTTTCTTGCGGGTTTAAATGGGAGCACCTTACCTGATCAAGGACTTTCGCAGATCGGTCAATATTTAAGGTATCTAATTGATGAACTAATTTATATTGAGTGTCATCTAATTCGGAAGGTGGGAATTCAAATGGAGTCAGCTGAACTTGAAAATTGTCAATTTTGACTTCAGATTCTGTGGTATTAAGAACAGAAACGTTAACCCTACTATTCGATTTTAATTTCACTATACAGTTAGCTAAAAATACACCTTCACATATTTTATGATCTAATATCAAAGCTTCCTTTAGATCAGCAATTTCTGATAAGTTAGAAACTGGACACTCAATGAACGTTTCTGACCGCGGTGGTATGACATATGATGGCTTACTACAGCAAATAGGTATTTCATAGCCCTCCAAATTAAGGGTGTTGGTAGAGTACTGAATGTCTATTTTAAAATGTTGAATAAAATCACTACCAATAATACCATCGTAACTTAAGTTGATCGTATCGTTAATCGCGTGAAACATGTAATCAAATATTATTTTCCCTTTCAACGAAACGCGATATTCAAAACTGAGTTTAATAGACCCGAGAGATTCACAATAGGAATCGTTATCACTTAAGCCTTTAAGTTTTATAATTTCAGAGCCTAGCACTGGCTTATTATGTAAACTAGAATATTTGATAATAGAAATAGCGGAACCAGTGTCTATTAAAAAGCACAAGGGCTTGTCATTATAATTTATTTTAAAATAAACGTGAGGTAAAGAAACTTTATTATTAATATAGTTTATTGTAAATGTTTTCTCACGTGAATAGTCCCTAGAAAAAGAACTCGATTTCTCACGAGATGAGGAACTATCATTAAAATTCAAGTCTGAATGTAACTTTGTATTATGAGGTTTAGAAGTCTCTGAATGTGCACTAACCTGTGTTAAAGAGAATTTAGGAACACAGTTTGAAGGACGCGTAGTCTCTTTAATTGCACTAACCTGTGTTGAAAATAATGTAGGAACACAGTTTGAGGGACTCATATTACCTTTATTTGCGCTAACCTGTGTTGAAGAAAATTTAGGAACACAGTTTGAAGGACTCATGGTACCTTGATTTGCGCTAACCTGTGTTGAGGAAAATTTAGGAACACAGTTTGAAGGACTCATGGTACCTTTATTTGCGCTAACCTGTGTTGAGGAAAATTTAGGAACACAGGGTTTAGAAAAGTTACTATTTTTCGTGTCATTTAAATATTTATCATTAGGTTTCGGCAGACACGGAACCGGAACCGTATTTAGTTTAAATTATCATTATTATTAGAAGTGTCAACATGGTGCACATTAGAGCTATTATTGCTCGACTCGTTATTTGAACTCGGTGCAGACGCACTTGATAGTGTAGAGTTACGTGGATCGTGCCGCGCATTATTATTGTTTTTAGCTTTAAGTTTGCGACATTCGCCTATCAAATGACCACGTTTTTTGCAATATGCACAAGATTTATTTGGGTCAAAATGAGAATTGGAGTTGTAATTATTACGATTAAAATTATTTTGTGCGTTGTTATTTGAGTTTACATGATGTATATTAGGAGAGGAATGCTTATTTTTATTTTTATAACATTCTGAATCTACATGACCGCTTTTATTGCAAATAGTGCATTGTTTAAAAGAACGGGTTGGAAGTTTCGATAATTTAAATAATTTTTCTTCCTCGATAGCTTGTGTGATTGCCTCTGATAAATTTTTGGGGTTCCTACACCGCACAATATGGGAAAAGCTTGAGTTCAACCCTAACAAGAACGTATTAAGAGCTAAATCCTCCATTGCGGCTATTCGACCTACAAGTTCTTTATCATTTTCGCAGCTGTAATGGATGTCAGATTGTAGTCTAGTTAAACATGATTCGATGCGTAAAGAAAATTGCATCACGTCTTCGGAAGGCAATTGTTTACATTGCTGTAAATCAACTAATAAATGGGTAGAGTGTTTTTTCTCACCAAATGTTGTTTTAAGGAACTGTTTAATTTCCAACCAACTATTAAATTTTTTTAAACAACAAGCTAATTGAGCTTTGCCTTCCAACTGCGAGATGATATATTTACACAAGACATTCTGCTGTTCTGTAGTTGCTAGGGCAATTGCATTTTCACAATTAGTTAAAAACGCAGGCAGTGACTCGCGGTCCCCATTGTAGGGTTTGATAAATTTTGTGAGGACGGAAAGGGTAACTTTGTCAGCCATTTTAATTTTTTGTCTTGGTGCTGGAATGTCCTCGGAGGAACTGCTAGATGAAGATGCGGTTTCTTCTGACTTCTCTTTTTTCGGAGACATAAATTTTTTACGTAATTATCGCATTAAAGCACTACAGAACGTCAGAAATAATAATAGTACACAATATGTCAATAAAAAATTGTATAAAAATTTGTAAAAGTTGTAAAATAAGAAAGTGTCTAATTCTAAGAGTTCAGGAAAAATACGTAATCTTGAAAAGAAAGTTTGGGGAAAACTTGGAGAAAATTCACTTCACTAAAATTGACTTGATAGCACTTTAACTAGAAAAATAGATAACTCACAGTAGCAGCGATGTGGCAGCAGCACTCACGAACATTCCGGAAATATTACGTCACACGTAATGCAGTCAAACGGCGGGCACCTGGCGACTCAGGGAGTCGTATTACAGTATTGCTCGTCGTCACGTTGAGTTTTCCTTACACGTGGTGCGCTTAGATGACGTGGCTGGTGATGGGTGATGAGCAGAGTTCTTCGACCAGCCGATGATCGATGAAAGGTCCTTTGTATGATCTTGTGATGCGGGCTCACACTCGGAAGTGGAGGCTAACCGTCGACCACAGGGCAGTAGCAGGTGTTCCAGGGTGATGCGGGCTCACGCTCAACAGCGGAGGCTTATCGTCGAATCACGTAGTATGCAGCAGCGCGGGCTTAGGCTTTTGAGGAGCCCAAGGCTTAACGTCGACCACTTTGCAGAAGGACTTCTTGACCACGGAACCAACAAATATAATGGTGCAGACGAGTGGAAACGAATTCGCGACGCCTACACCTACAGATCTCAGTACTTCGATTTTCCTGAGATCCCACTTCTGACACCAAATTTGTTAGGATGGCGTTCCGTGGGTCCTTTTTAAAAAAACACTTTTATTACTGCTAAAATTAATTTAATTAATTATGTATACAATAAGGACAATAATAAACTGTACTGATACTGTGAAGGTCTAAAAGTGAAGCGACCAAGTAGTTGGACTGAACTGAACTAAACTAAACATGTGCGTTTGCCTTTTTATAGACTTTAAGTAAACGTGGAAGCAACGGGGTTTATAGCTTATGATGCATTTTGTTAATACAATAATTAATTAAGTAGTAACAAACTATCGTAAAGACATTCTGCTACTACAACATGAGCGACATCAGACGATTCGCAAAAGGGGATTACATAACATCGACGTAAGTGGTAATGAGCGAAAAATATAATACGTACTCGTAGGAAGTAAACGTAATAAAACTGTGCATAATCCTTTCACTTTCTTTTATTATTTCTTTAGGTTTTTTTTTTTTTTTAAAGTGAATAACTCCTTTCTGATTTAGCAAGCGTGGATCAATTAGTAAGTAGTCCACTCAGTATTAGTCTTAACCTCTGGTATGTCGGAGCGTAGACCTACGCGCCAAATTTTGTATCCGTAAACTGTCGGAACGTATATCTACGACCAATTTCTGTCAACCAAAAATTGTTTTTATTTCATACTATAAATCGTTCAAATTGCTTTTTATCAGTTTCATGGTTGAATGCCATCATTACAAAAACAATTAAAAATCCATTGTGTTTCGCATGGATCCACGTTCCCGGCATACGAAAGGTTAAGGAGTTCCAAATGGGACCATAATCATAGTTTCCAAATTACTCGCCGAGCAATCGAAATATAGGATAATTGAGGAGCGTCGGAACAAAAACCGATATGTCTTAATTAAGACATTTTTTTTTTTATTTTTTTTCTGTTACAAAATGTTTAATTATACACCCTTCAGGAAAGAAATCAATTAAAAAACAGTTACATCCATCTTAAAAAAAATATCAAAATACTGTGGTCAAATCAAACCCGACAAATACATTTTTAAATTCAACATGTTCTTGTTATTGGATAGAAAACCGATAATTCTTATTAAGTTTTACACAATTCAACAATGGTCGGTTCAAATTCAATTCAGTTCAATACCGACATATCCATTTTGGTTTCGTCAAAAACCGATATATCCATAATGATCGCATTATAAACCGATATATCCATACTTGTCCGCCAAGTATCTCCCTAAATTAAGTATCTACCCTCCGTCAAGTTTCACACATCAATCGATGTCACTTTAACTGCAAATTGACATGCTATGATTTTCCACTTTTGTAACATTAAAAACCTTACAAGCTTTTTTTTAATTTATGAAAAATATGGTAAATTCGATATATCGGTTTTCGTTCCGACGCTCCTCAATTAGGACAGTCCAGTGCTAAAAGACAGCTTTTCCTTAACGTTATTTTTTGGAACAATAGAATTAACTCGTCTTTAATCGCCTTTATGATGGATTTTACGCATCACAGTCCATCATCCTTCCAAACTTATCCTAATTTTCCATTCATCTCTATCTTAACTGGTATTTTAATAGCCGCAATAGACATACATTGATAGTGCACTTAATTGACACATTGTGACTATTTCTGACTATCAGGGATCCTAATTCGACCGTTGTCCCTCAGAAAGTGCGTGTTGACACTAAATAACTTATCAATGTATAAATATTATGCAATTGGGCTAAAAATTACTTATCAACTTTAAAACGTATGTATGCCCATATGTTTTAAAGTTGATAAGTAATATCAATTTGCATTAATTAATTGGTCAGATTAATGTCATCACATTTTTTTTTTCAAAAAATATTTTAAATTGTCTCCATCTTTGGTAAGATTAATTAAGTTATTAATCAAGATATTGGAAGAGATACCAGTATTGCTTGTAGGTCAGTGCACAAACTAGATGCGACGGTTCTGAAACCGGCTGTTGCCTGCACCTACTACGCGCATGCCTTTGCGTACAACCGTACTATGCTGGCTGTACAAAGATTGGATTCATGTCGTTACTTTGTTTTTTTTTTATACTGTCGCATTTTGAAAAGAGAATGATGTTGAGTTAAGCTCGGTTCCTAAAAATCGTATTGCTTACCAATAGTAGCCTTTTTTATTGCCAAACTGGGCATTTAAATAGATTAGTAAGCTAATTTTACCTGTGGTCTATGAGAAGAGATGTCAGATGTCATCTCTATGCAAAGCTATGAGGTCTTTGCTTCATTATTGGTAAAGATAAAAGTCTTAATTTTAACATTAGTTGGACAAATGTAGAATAGAATACTCTTTATTATGTACACCATATAAATTACAGACATAAGTATAGAAATTTTACAAAGGGCGACACAATGGCCGGTCTTATCGCTAAGAGCGATCTTTTAAAAAAGACAGCCTTTGGATGGATTGAAAAGGGAAGGAGACAGCTAATAAGGACTGTCAACTTTGCTTTTGCGTGCTCCAAGAGACGCAGAAGATACATGCTTTGTCCAAATGAATGGTAGGCATTCTATTCTATAAACTTTTATTAAAATCATAATACTAGATTATTAGGATCTTGTTAGGCAAAATTGGCGATTAACGCAGGGAATGAAGTTTCTTATCTACCTGATCACTGGGAATATGTCTCAAAAATCAAGGAGTCTTGCTATGATAAATGGAAAGATCATTACAACGAGATTTCGAAAAAAAAAAGGTATATGGTACAAAGTACTTCAGAGTGAACCTCCTCGCGTGCCCTGGTTTGATGACACTAATTTAAGTAGGAGTTACGTCAAAGTAGCTTTAAGACTGCGTTCTGGGCACTTTCCATCAGCAAAATTTGCTTTCCTAATGCGTAAGGCAGCATCTCCAAACTGCGAAGTATGCAACAAAATAGAAGACGTGCAACATTTGCTGATGGAGTGCGTTAAGAACAAAAATGAAAGAGATTCATTGATTAGAGAGTTTGGTTTAAATATTTTAGATCTTGGGCTTATTTTCACTATTTTAGCGAATCCTAAATCAAATGTTGCAAAAAAATTGTGTGGTCTAGTACAACAGCTTAATCAATGAATAGCTAAATTTGTTAAATCATAAGGATTATAAGAATATTGTTGCTAAAATTTAATTTTAGTAGTGTAATTGTAGTGATAAGGTACAATGGGGTTGACGTATCCATGTGGATAAAAACCCCCTATTAATTTTTAAGAAATAAAAAAAAAAAAAAAAGGATCTTGTTAAAGATTAAAACGTATATTGTAATAAAATACAAAAGTACACATTATATGTAACATTTTATAGTAACTGATAACATCAAACTGTTGCAAGAAGACAAAATAATAACACTTGACAAGCAAGGCTACTTCTTATAGCAAAGAAAGGAATGAGTTTCGAATTGCTTTCTTTTGTAGAAAAAAAAAAAAAAAAAACTAGTATTACAAGAAAGTCCGCCCTTGGTTTGTTCATGTCGTTAATTTGGTAATAACATTTCGCCTTGCACCAAATACCACAATGGCCACACCATACATGAATCGTCAGAACTACCATACGCGAATTTAAAACAACAGACTGGTAAAGGTTTAAAGTAACAGACGGGTGATAGATTAGAAAACACCAAAATATTAAAAAAAAAAACATACTTTTTCGTTGAACACCGATAACAGCGTTCCAGGAAACAATAATGAAACACTTGCTCAAACAATCCACGTAATCTTACAAAAACTGCACAGTTAACAGTCAAAGTGACCTAATATGAAACACAGCTATTTATACCTAATGAAACATGCAATCTTTCATGTAAACTTTCAGCTAATCGAACTGTAACATCGCTTAGAACGCTGACTCAACATACCTGACGAAGAATCTTCTTGAAAATCTTAAACTTCATATTATCGGCAAAATGAACTCACTTCAACACAATACAAACATCACAGAACTTAATGGTAACTAATTTTATATCAAGGCTAGAGATAAAAGCACAGAAATAGCGGCAAAGTGAACGGAACGCGAAAGTAAATAAATAAAAACAAAATATGTACGAACACACGTCCGTTCGGTTTGGCGTCCGCGCCCGAAGTGACGCTCGGGTAGAAAATAATTCTGTACACGATACGCCAATAAAACATCGTATACTATGCAGTAGCGTGGATATATCGCTAAGTAATTTTCACTTCCATAAAAACTTGGAAAGTAGTCTTGTAGACTGTTAACATAGATATCGATACTGCAATCAAAACTCTATTAGATCTTATTTTGCTAGATTATAAGGTACGCTGCATCTGCATATCGAATGCATAATGTCCAACTTATCATTATATATGATCTTGCTTGTGTATTTCTGGTAGTGTTTATAAATTCAATGCTGGTAATAGTATGAAAGGCAAAACAGGGTTTAGTATGCATGAAAGGATTTTGCGCGAAAAAAAAAGACAGCAAGGGACAAATCTGTCGACATGTTCGCAACTTCCGCGTCCTGAACTACTGACAGAAGCAATTCGTTAGTATTTTTTTCTAGAGACACAATTTAAAATGGGTATCATTTAAGCTATCACCAATTTAATTAGTTTTGTGTTTCTTAAATAATAGGGTTTGTCCTCAAAATAGTAGATCTGTCACCAAAATGTAGTCACCAAACAATGCAAAATCAGTTCCACAATAAATCACCTAAAATCCTGAGATATAAGGTCTAGTACCAAATAAATGTTTTTGTATGTATTATAATACGTGTGTCCTAATAAGTATTT
Source organism: Eremobia ochroleuca (assembly GCA_949629135.1). Taxonomy (NCBI): domain Eukaryota; kingdom Metazoa; phylum Arthropoda; class Insecta; order Lepidoptera; family Noctuidae; genus Eremobia; species Eremobia ochroleuca. Next base: position 6,743,990 of record OX451401.1, on the reverse strand, counting down.
AAGCAAACTAATTTAAAGAGATCACCAATAAATCACAGGTGTAGTCGACGGAGCCCCGCTTCGCGGGGCCCCTATTTCTGTCTGCAGGGTTTAAAGGAACCTAACACGAAGTGGATGACGGGGGCTCGTTCGCTCGCTCCGCTCGCTCACTTGAGCCCCCGTCATCCCCTTCGAACCTAACCTGTCCGTGTCGGGGTGGGTATTTATTTGGTGACAGATCTACCATTCTGAGCACAGAGCTATTATTTAAGTAACAAAACTGTTATTATAAGAACGAAGTTTATATTCATGTAATGCAATATAATTTTATTGGTTATCGATCTCTTATTTTACACATATATTAACATTAATTTGATAATTCATACCTGGGAACAATTTTTGTTTATCTGAGAACGAAAATATTTCGTGGCGATAGATCTATTTATTAGGTGATACAACTTGATGACAAATATAAATTTTGGTGATAGAAAAGATAGTTCCCATTTAAAATTATATTTTGGAATAGAAGCTTCAGTCGCTATAAAAACTTTTTTACAAAAAAAAAAAAAACAGCCACCACCGTCCAAAAGACACTACAAAGTGAAAAACAACTTTACTTTCGGAATGCGGTGTCCTTGGGTTCGCATTTTCGCTGTTTGCCACAGACTTCCGCAATTAAAGTTATTTTTATTTATTTATTTATTTATTTAATTATACTATTCGCACACAAAAAGGTACAAAGGCGGACTTAATGCCTTAGGCATTGTCTACCAGTCAACCAAGGGTGGTGAAGAGATTAGATGACAGGTGCTTTGGTTGAGCCGAACAATTCAACAATTTTAATAGCTTTTTTTATCATTATAAAAAAAACTATTAAAATTGTTGTACATATGTAAACAAAATCAAGGGAGATGACTCTACACTATTCGTTTTGAAAATAAAGCAACTCTGCAATTTCCGCCTAAATGCATACCGACTGGTATGACATTGTAGTGTCTTTTTGGAAGTCGTTTTTTTTTTTTTTTTCATGAAGTTATAATAACACCATCAACATAAACTAAGTGGCAAAAATACGTATTATTGAAGCTAACTCAAAAACTACCCAAGCAAAGTTAATAAAATTTATATGGGACCACCCCTGAGGCATATCCATTAAAAAACAAAGTTTTGAAATCGATTTACAATATTGTCGGAGATATAGCGTAACATACAAAAAAAAAATACGGTCGAATTGAGAACCTCTTCCTTTTTGAATTCGGTTAATTATGTAAAGATACGGCACTTATAGCCACAATGCATCCCATGACAATTCCACTAAGCTACCACTGAAAAGTCATAGGAAAGCAAACGACGCAATTTCCTATACTTGAATTTTTACCAGTAATTTTGGTTTAAAAACCAAAATACTGAACCGATTTTGAGGAAATTTCTATGGGACCAATCTGAAAGTATATCCTTTCAATTGAAAAAACAAAAAACGAATTTTGCAAATGGGCTTATAAATAACGGAGTTCTGATGTTAAAAACATTTTAAAAATTCATCCGAATTGATAACCTCCTCCTTTTTTTAAGTCGGTTAAAAAGAGTTAAGACTGCAACTATAACCCTAGAGAGCATGATTTTTCATATCGGCTTAAAAAATATATAGCCTGCAAATATGATGCCATTTCTCGAAAAAATATTTAGAAAAATCATAATTCAATAGAAACGTTTGTTTTTGTGTATGGCACATCATGCATTATAATGTGAATCTGTGTTACGTAGTATAAATGAAATTACAAGATTACACGTAAAATGACAAATATGAACATGTACTTACCTCTACTAATTATTTCGACACTGAAAAATTCAATTTTATCGTTTTTTTGCGATTATTATACGCCGCATTCAAAGTACCTAGCGATTTGAAGAAAACATAAATGAATAAACAATGTTTATTCAGATCTATCCAAAATATCTGGTACTAAATTCGAAACTAAAAACATAATAGTTAATCTCGTCAACACTAGATCACGCTACTTGGATCCATTTTTAAAATATAACACGCTTTTCGGTATGTCCCATATGTGGTACACCATGCCCTGTAGGGATAATTTATATGAAAAGACATGATTTTTTCAAAACATACATAATAAACTGCACATCCATATCAAAATTAATGAGAACAAAATTGTAATTAATAATGCTATCAGGACTAATTGATGAGTAATTAATACTCATCTAACAGACATGAGTCGATATAAATCTAGATTTTATAGTGAAACCATATGTAACATGTGTTTGTTCGGTATTTGTTCAAACCCAAACTCAAAGCATTTATATCAATCAAACCATTTACAGGAACTTTTGAATTGTCAAGGAGTCGGTCAGTCAGAAAGATGACGCTAGTTACCCATTCCAAAGCGTAGTAGGTTGGTATGGACACTTTATTAAATTAAAATGTTGGTTACATCATCCAGGGATGACATTATACGTGTAATAGGTAGGTATGTGTGAACGATGTAGAACGGTGAAGTAAACAAAAGAAAACATATCCAAAATAAAACAAGACTTGTAATTAAAATAAGCCGTGGCAGCCGTGACCAGTCCCAACCGACGGCGTCCGATCACGAACATGACTATTTGTAAACTGTTACAATAAAAGAACCTATTCTTACGCACTGTCCTTATACACTGGTATAAGAACAGTGTGTAAGAATAGGTTCTTTGCACCTATTCTTACTCACTGTTCACATACACTGGTATAAGAACAGTGTGTAAGAATAGGTTCTTTGCACCTATTCTTACGCACTGTTCACATACACTGGTATAAGAACAGTGTGTAAGAATAGGTTCTTTGCACCTATTCTTAGCGCTCTTACGCACTAGCGGTTAACCGCGGGGGCGGCTAACCGCTAGTGCGTAAGAGCGCTTACGCACTGTTCACATACACTGGTATAAGAACAGTGTGTAAGAATAGGTTCTTTGCACCTATTCTTACGCACTGTTCTTATACACTGGTATAAGAACAGTGGGTTAGAATAGGTTCTTTGGTAACGTCAATCATCACCAACACAACTTATGGCACTTGTTAGTCGACCATTCACGCGACCAGAGGACTGGCCTATTTTTGGCCACGCAAATACGACGAATGGCGTGAAAACCGATATGCATCACGGAAAGATATTATCGGGTATCCGAATTTCAATTATTCTGGAACCCGAAACTGGAAAAAACTGTCCAAAGGGTGTGTTCCTATCATTTATGTGCACTACGGTCTGAAATCGCCAACCCGTTTTCACCAAACGTGGTTTTCACCAAACGTGGTGATCAATGCTCGTGCCTTCTCTGTATGAGAATAGGCGCTTGCATTGCAGTGGGACAATAATAGGCCAGTATTATATGATGTGCATTTAGTCGCTAGCTCAACTGCCACTGGCATTCGAATGCGAAACGACCAAGACGTAGTTGCCCCATTAGACAACGTGACATAAAAAGTTCAAGATCACAATCTGTAGTATAATCATTTTAGATGAATCTTGGAAATTACCTACTAAAAATCTTAAATCCATACATCGGTTAAAGATTTTTTGTTACTGACATTATAGTTTTTATTAGAACTGCGTTCTTGATACCAGATTGGCGTTCAGACAGTTAAAAAACTTCATTATAAAAAAAAACGTTACAATTGACGAATAACTTTAATTTTGGAAGTCGGTGTCTTTGGTTTTGTATTTACGTTTTTTGCCACCGACTTCCGAAATTAAAGTTATTTTTCACTTTGTAATGTTTTTTGGAAAACGGTTTTTTTTTTTAAATAAAGTTTATATTTTTCAACCGAATAGGAGATAATACGGCAAAGCTTCGGCGCCAGAGGGCAGCACTAGCACAAACAGTAAACAAACATTTGTGTCAAGTAGCTTAGTAATAAAAATTGTTAAAATCGACCATTATTGAGTTTTAAATAGTGTAAAGTGTATTATTATTCACTAATGCATCAATGCTGCGTGTTCGGATGTAATAATATAGCGAACTTGTCCTTTCCAAAGAACAAAAAGCTGCGAAAACTATGGGAAGCAGCAACACGGTGTAAAAAAACACACTAAAATGTGTTTCGCGCACTTTAAATCCGAAGATTATATTGAAATTGGAAAACTTTCAGGTAAGATCGATGTAATAATAAAATAACAGTCACTATATTTACGTAAGACTCACAAATATGATTCCCTTCTGAACATAACCTAAAATTTCGTTACTATTTTTAGGGCTAAATAACATCAGGCGCATTCTGAAAAAAGGAGTAGTGCCTTCAATTTTTTATGGTAAAAACGGAAGATATAAAGGCCAAAAGAAGCCGAGAACGTTGTAATAATTGTTATTAAAAGTAAAATACGACATGATATGTCAATGTTTGTTTACTTCATGTGCTAGTGGCGCCATCTGCGCCGAGCTTTGCGTAATATTCCCTATTGAGAACCTCTTTTTTTGAAGTCGGTTAAAAATACTGGGTCTAAAAAAGATAACCAGAATATTATCACTTATTCAATGGTTAAGCTTGTAAACCGTGGGTGTATCATATTTCCTGGCGTAAGATGAGTCATCACGTTATCGGAAGAAGTGACTTTGTTTATTAGTAGGTTGCTCCTATCGCTTATCCGTCTTTCAAACAAATGTTGAAACTTTCCTAATTGTTTATTTGTCTTTTATTATTACCTACTTGTGGTCCCAGGCAGTAGTCATTTGCGTTGTTTTTTTTTTAAGCGAGTTGGTCTCTTTCGTTTTCTTAATACATATATATTTTTTCTTTTCATAAAACAACAAAATTGTGTCTTTTTTTACTACGAGAGAACTGGTTCATGCAAGGTATAAGTAGCACAGGACTGAGAGAATTACATGATTTGCATTTCTTGTTATAACCCTTTGCAACCGGGAGTAAAAAAAAATCGCATAGATCAGTAAAAACTTAGTAATCGCTTGGAAAGTGTTCAGAGGTCCTGGAAAAAAATACTGAATAAAATCTCATGCAAGCAGTCTGACCCTCACATACGTGAGGTTCACCAATAATTTGCTAGTCGGACGATCGTGAGTATATGTGCGGAAGCGCCGGGGTTAAAAAACGCAGCCATCCCTCATCCGGGTTTCAGCGAACTGGCAGGACGAAACGTGCGCGCAGAGTGCAAAACTATTTTTGTCGCATTCTTGTCACGCGACAGATCGACGCCGGTTGCGTACACTAAAGTTGTTTACATTTTTGCTTAGAACTTTGTAAAGTCTACTCTTACTCGTATCGTCGTCTACTCCTACGTCGAAACTCACGATCACTAACTCGGTTGGAAAGGGTTAATTAAGTCAATAAATAATTTCATTTGATTATTAATTGCTGGCCATGTTGGCCCTGCAAACCTCGTTAGATCGTCACACCACGTTCGCCGTGGTCTACCTCGACGGCGCTGTCCTCCTTCAGGCTTCCAATGAGTGACGATCTTTGCCCATCTCTCCGGGTGCATTCGCGCGACGTGTCCGAAGGTTTGCAGGGCCAACATGGCCAGAGATCGCTCAAAACAGGCAGGTTTTGAGGGAAAAATGGGATATCTTTGCCCAGCAGTGGGAAAAAATTGCTGAATTCCTTTCATGTCTGAACTGACAAAATAACATAAACATAGCATGACGCTTGTTATTCCCGAAGGGTTTTTTTTAAATCTTTATTTGTTTATAGAGGATCTGATCAGTATGACCATGCCGCCCTCATAGGGGGGTTCTATGTCTATCTACGCTTAATACTTAGGTGTACAATTTTATATAATTTACTATTATAGACCAACATTAATAGAATTAAAACCATTTTCCAAGAAATAGTTCCTCCTCTCAACCTCGTTCTGGACACATTCCGCTAAAATATGAGTGGTATTCTCTACCGAAGCGAAGCAGGGGCGGGACGCTCGCTAATAGTAATATTATTTCGGTTGACGTCAAGCAAGCCTCGTTGTAGTGAGATAACTAGTCCGGTGTGCAATTTGCATGGAAATGATTAGTTGTTCCGCTATGAAATAAGCCTGTCTGGCCCTAATTTGGGTGTGGAATTTCCAGCTCTTACTTTCCTTGGAAATAGGGCGGTGCTCAAACTATATGTAAAAAGGAATTCTAATGGACTTATAAGGCCGATTTAATGTTTAATTAATAAATACGGGGCTTTGACATATTTTCTATAAAAAATCTGTCAAACTGTCATATTTATTCCTCGGATAAAAATTACTATCCGACTACATAATTATTTAAAAATCAGCCCATAATTAATACTATGAGTGAAGCGAGCCTACAATAAAATAAAATGAATGTTACAATAAATAAATACAATATTTATTATTTATTTATTATAATACAACAGAGGTTATTTTTTAATATATGATAAATACAGATAATATAATATAGAAAATAAACACATAATTAAAAGAAGAATTTACTTTAAACAGTATACCTATAATGTTTAAAAATATATAAATAAATAGTTACATAAACTTAGTTTATTATAAATTGTATTTATTATGCGAATCGCGAAACGGTTGACGTCATAAAAACCAATAGAATTTCATCAATATAAGTATATTGTTTACCCGTTCATGCCATACATACTAACTCAGTAAAACTAAACATCACTACCATTGGCTGTACAATGTACATGATACCGCCCGATTCAAAATTTATGGCTGTTCTGAAGTGTGCCATTCGCTGCGCAGTACCGCACCCCTCACCCCCGCTGGTACGTGAATTTGTTACCGCGCAGCGATTCACCTCATGTTCCGAGCCGTCATAAAGTTTGAATCGGGTTGTACCTAAAATTGTAAAAAAGATGTACTGACATAGTTTATTTTTCTTAGAAGACCAATAAATAATTCTGCTATCGAAGCTTCGCGGCGACCGTCTGTTTGACCATCGCAGCTAGGCTGGCTGTAACAGGATATTTCTTGGTTTATCAAGTTTCGGACCCATTTACAACTAAACGGTTAAGTGCAGTTTTCACCAATGAAACTAAGCATGATCAGCACGTCTAAACAGAGTTCAAGAGCTGTGTGCATATCAATAGTGTCAGTGTCAGTGCAGTGTCAATATTCCAAAACAATTTTGACACTGACAGCTCTTGAACATGAAATTCTTCCATAATAATTTATCAACAAAATTGCGTAGCATGAACTTCCTCAAGTCCTAAATGGTCATAAGGACATAGGACATACAATAGTCGCGTTTGGTACACGGATCGGTAATCCTGCCTACTAATGGAATTATCATCATAGGAAGGATTAGTTATGAGCGCACTTGGTAAATCGCTAGACCTAAAGCAATCCTATAGTCTGAATGTTTCACAAGCCTCATTTTAACAGTGGTTTGAATAGGAATGGGTAATTTTCTTCTTAGGGTTCCGTACCTCAAAAGGGAAAACGGAACCCTTATAAGCGCACTTCGTTGTCCGTCTGTCAAGACCCTATTTCTCAGGAACGCGTGCAGTTATCAAGTTTAATATCAGATACTCCGGGCTGCATTCCTTTGAAGCAGTAAAAAAATCAAATATTGAACATAAACGCCTGTATCTTTTGATTGCGTTGACTTATAAGTCAACGCAATCAAAAGATACAGCCGTTGGGTACTTCCTGTTGACCTACAATCATGAAAGACGAGAAGCAAAAAACCGAAAACCGTAAATTTTTAGTCACATAAGTACCTACAAATTTGTACGGAACCCTCGGTGCGCGAGTCCGACTCGCACCGACATCGACCGGTTTTTTACTCGAAGCATTATATAGCGGGCTGACGTGTTACGTTTTAATCTTCGAAAACACTTAGAAGACAAAATGAAATACTAAATAAACTACACAAAAAGTAATATTCATAACATGAAAATTAATCACGTTTTTGCAGACTTATACAAAGATAAAAATAATTGATAACTAACCTCATGGTCTGGTCCCGGCTTCGATGCCAACCTTGCTTCTGTCAGCTGGTTCTTCAAAGCCCTGTGGAAAACAATTAATTTTAATAACACTACATAAACATAACATTAAGCCTATTCCCTCGAAGCGTTGGGCAGAGATGAACGTTATAGTACACCCACATTTCACAAATTAATTTCAAGTCTCGTGTCCTGTGTCCAAGGAGGCGAGCCTCATGCCGTCACCGGGGGCAAATCCAGACTCCAGGCTGATCTCAATTATGCTTATTAAATTCAATAATTAACATTACGAAACACAATTAAAAATTAAATTGTGAATAGTATTTCGACATGTTAGTGGCGCCATCTAGTAACAACGTCTTGTACCACTTTACAATGATTGTTACACTATTTTTTGTCTCGCCATGTTTTACACAGGTTCTCTAGCAGAGAATACAAAACAGCCACAAAAAATACTTATACTGCTCAGGAAACTGTTCTATTCATTTTAAAATCAGAAAAAATAGAAATCAAAAGGTTCCCAGATTCCTCTATTATGAAATTTATTTACTAAAACTGCCTTGAATGGCTATCAACACATGCGAGCTCCAGGATCTCATGCTGGCACTACACTTCGCGTATTTGAAAAAATATTCACGTCATTTCGATATAACAAGTTGAACTTTATTACAATAAACATAGGGTACATTTTGTATTTTCCAAATAACGCAATATTAATTAGCATAAATACGCTATACGCCAAAGTGATATTTGTGCACAGTCTAAGCAGTCTAGGTATTCACAACCATTCGACGCTTCCGTGCCGAACCCAATATCAATCACTGCTATCAAACGATTTCTCGTAAAAACTCTGTTCACAAATCCTAAACCCGAAAATTTTGTCAGTTTAAGGGCTGATGTTTCCAACGCCAGATAATTTGATCTGACGAATAATTTTGAATTTTTGACAGTTCTTCCATACAAAAACAGTCAGACGCCAATTTTATACCACGGCTAAAAATTATCGGTCGACTGAAAAAGCAGCCCTAAATCAAATAGAAAGTCGCTATTCTTCCGACTAGTATTTACCGTGGGGGGCTAGGCAAATCACGTACATATTCGAAAATCTACCATATTCGACAGAACAGGCTGTCGAATCGTAGTGCTGAACAGACTATAGTCTCCCTTGATACCCAAGGAGACTTCACAGCAGGATAACCAGAGCAGATAAGCTGGCATATACAAATACTACTTACATATACAGCTCTTCAGCCTTGCTGGCTTGCTTTTCCCGACGCCGCAACAGCTCAGCACAGTGTTGTAGAGTGGCGATGGTGGCGCCACACGTCGCTCGGAAAGATGCACTAGTCGCCCGAACTTCACCCACGTGTAAGCTCAGGTCGTTACCTGGTGAATAAATGTATTATTAGACCTTTTACCGAAAGAAACTTGAGGTTCCTACACATAAAATTGTTTGCGATTCTGTTCGTTGGTAAGCGCATCACTAAAGAATGGATGGAACGAAAATGTTTTTTTTTTTTAATATTCGTAGTCTTACGAATATGGTTTTTAGGGAAAGGAAATTTGGATGATTCGGGATAAAAGGGAAATTGCTTTATTCTATTGGATTTTAGTATGAACCTAAGACGATAACTCACAGTTTATTGAAATATGGACATGATAACGTCGACAGGACGTCGGGTTAGCTCTTGGATATTAAATGACTGCTAATCGGTACCGATAAAACTTCAATTCGAATGTTTCAAACCAATATGTATTGCGCAAGTATTCCGCAAAGCATAAAAACGTGCAACAGAGGCTCGAACTTTATTAGATGGGAAATGTATCATAACTAGAGAAGTATCGGGTAATCCCAGTTAAAGTTCGGATGTACTTGGTGGTTCCCCGATAGATCTCGTGATCCTGGGATTTCCCGATAGATCTTGGGATCCTGGGATATCCCGGATGACCTAGTCACAATGTTTAAATCAGGGTCATTCGTCAATAACATAAAGCAGGTCAAGCTTATTGGTCACCAAACCACAAGCCCCCATTGTTGCTGTATTGTATTTAAATGAGTACTCACTAATATGACAAAGGATAATCCGCTCATCATTATTCAGGCATAAGAGTGTTACATTATGTAGATTATATTATAAGTTCTTATTTATTTATTTAATACTTCAAGCACATAAATGTACAGAGGCGGACTTAATGCCATAGGCATTTTCTACCATTCAACTGCAGAGACAAACAGTAGTAGGTGCGATCATGAAAATTGAGGAATCAATATTTTAAATATAAATATAATATATACAACGTGTAACGTTAAATGCGCAAAACCTGAAAATAGTTTGATCAGAATAACGAGCAGAATTAATTGAACCATTTTTTAATATAGGTCACAATTTTCAAAAAATCTTCATTAAAAACGTTGCCGTGTCTATTTATTAATAGGTCAAGCAAGCCAATGTGAGCGCGGCGCAGCGGCTCAGTGACGACTCCTCCCTCGGCAAAGCGTCGTCGCAGACGCAAGAAACGAGAATCAGAATGGCCAGTAAAACTAAAACAGCACATAAAACCTTTGCAATTTTTTTAATGGCTTATTTTGTCTATGAAATAGGTCAATTGAATTAAAAATCAGTTGGGGTGTGTGAGGTTTTGCGCATTTAACGTTACACGTTGTTTACATAATTACATGAATATACTAAAAAGAAATAAGACAAACAATGAGAGAATATTAGCTATTATACGTTCTTATTTAAAACCTAGTGTGCCACAGATTCAATTAAAATTACGACCAAGAATTTTGCAACAATCAATCCATGTTTCAGGCTAATTGACTATTGCAGTGAAGCAGAACGGAGAAGTACAAACTCCATTGTTTAATACTTTCCTAGAACTGCACTTCTCCGTTCCAATGAACAGACATCCATAGACGCCAGCCAATCTAAGCGTCAAACTACGCTGACAACCAATTAACCCACAGACAATAATAATCTTATTTACAAGCAATTCATTCAATCTCAAAAATTACCAGCCTTGTCCAAAACAATTGAGTATAATGTCAGTGTTTAGTGTTCATTTGACAATATGAAATTGTGTGGTAACTGATAACAATGAACGGGCAGGAAATATTTTGAATTTTATAATTTCTGTCAGCTTCATGTAAGGTTTGTCGGATCAATTACGGAAATATGGTTTACAATTACAGCGTTTACGATAGTGATGTAAACGATGAAATATTAAAATGTCGGATGTTGGCTTCGGATTAAAAAAAAATGGTGCAATAAATACTAATCATAGCGGCATTGTTTAAGGTTCGAAACAGTTCTAGCGTGTGACGAGTGTTGCTGGCTAATGTCTATTTTAGTCTATTAATTGACTCTGATCTGCGTATGACACTGAATTCCAGAACCCTAATTCAGCTGGATGCAATATATATAACCTAACAGCCAAATGCAAGGACTTTGAAAAAAAAAGAAAAAAAAAAAAAAAAAAAAATTACATAGGTAATATAATTCCCCGGCGTTTTGTTTTTCAAACCAAATCATGGTTTACCCAGATAACTGAATATCAATGTTTTATCTGGGAAGAGCTGCCATTTTTCTAATGAAACCAAACTACTGAGTGGAAGTGTGAAACCCCACAAAAGTACCAAAAAAGCTTTCGAATCATCATCATCATGCCATTATCGCATGTTACTTAAGGTCGGGCGCCACGCGTTTTTTTCTTTCATTCTCCCCTATCAGCCGCCACTCAATCATTTACTCCTTTTTAGGGTTCCGTACTCAAAGGGTAAAACGGGACCCTATTACTATGACTCCGATGTCCGTCCGTCCATCCGTCCGTCCATCCGTCCGTCCGTCCGTCCGTCCGTCTGGCACCGGGCTGTATCTCATGAACCGTGATAGTTATACAGTTGAAATTTTCACAGACGATGTATTTCTGTTGCCGCTAAATACATCATCTGTCATCAACAGATACTAAAAAACAGAATAAAATAAATATTTAAGTGGGGCTCCTATACAACAGACATGATTTTTTTGCCGTTATTATAGGTACGGAACCCTTCGTGCGCGAATCCGACTCGCACTTGGCCGGTTTCTCTTCCATAGCATCCTTCACCCAATCTATCCATGCATTCTTTTCTCTTCTTCTCCCTCTTTTGAAACACATTATAATCAGCCTATGATGTTCCCACTGCTGGGACACAGGTCTCCTCTCTGTAAGAGGGAGTGGCCCGTATTCCACCACGCGAGCCAGTGCGGCTTGGTAGATGTCACATGTCTTCGATTTTTTGGTTCTAGACTATGCCTGTTTCCTCTCGATGTTTTCCTTCACCATTTTCAGAGCAGTGGAGTTGAAATAGTATAATTTACACAAAGAAAAGCGCCTGCCTGGGTTCGAACCTACGACTACAACTCGTAAGTCGTGGCCGTTACCACTAGACCACCACTGCTCCCGAAACATAATAAATCAAAAACCGACAAACCATCAGCAAGTTTAACAGCATCGATGGCTTCGGACGCATCATCGTTGATCTGTGGGTATGCAGCGATACACATGTCGAAGTACTGCTGCAACTGCACCGCCTGCTTTGAAAGTAGCTCGTTGTATGTGTCCAGCTCTGCGATCTTCTCCGCCAAGCGGCGGGCTGTGCGACCTAGGGCAAAAGAGAATTGGGTAGTTGCATGATATTGAATACTATATATTCTAGTAGATAATATATCCACACATGTAATACAATAATAGAATTCGAAATCAAATTTGAAATCGGTCGAAAAATAAAAAACTTATAACTTATAGAAACTTTTTGTCTATCTCTTTCTCGCAAAACGAAGTTTTGCATGTAATTTATATGGCGATACTGAACTATGACGTCACAATTCAGTATTTCCCTCTCTGTCTAATTGAGAGTTTGGAACGCTCATATCTTTTCAATTATTAAAAATATTAAAAAACTGTTTATACAAGCTATTAGTGAGGTAAAAAAGCTTCATTTTAAATAATAAAAAAAAATTAGTCAACTCGCGGATTTCAGAATAGATATATATATATACTCTTTATTTTACACATAAGGTCAACTTTGGTAAGACCGTCTACGAGGCAAGACCGTCTGCGCGCAATAATTACGCCAACTTACGTCAGGCGCCGACTAATTTGAGAGGACTACAATAATATTTTATCTTCTGTACTTTTCTTAATGAAATAGAAAGAAAAAGATACACTGAACATAAATTTAGTTTAGTCTGTGAACAAGGAAATCGGCGCCATAGTCTATGTTGTGCCGACACTAAAGACTGTAGGACCAAGTAATAGTCTGACAAACGATTTATTTGCTGCAGAATTACGAGCTTCAGTTCTACAGGATACGTAAATGTAAAAAATATTGATTATCTCTTCGGCAGTTGTGTTTGACGTGCAAGTCAACACGCATAGATTTAATTTCATTAATGGTTAATTTCTATACCTGGAATTTACGTAACGACAGACTGATATGAATAATTGTTTAATATGTCAAGTTTATATTTTTTCATTTACATGTAGAGACACCAGCACATCAAGCTACTACAATCTGTCAAATTTCTTTAATAGATTTTTAACTTTATATCTAAAGCATAAGGTTCAATGCTGATTGGGAAAATTTGACAGTGTCGGGGTAGCTTCGTGTGCTGGCGTCTGTACATATTATTATTTTAAATGTTATTATATGTCAATTTCAGACGTGTTTTCCGCATATTGTATTAAAAGTATAGGTATATGTGGTATCTAAATAAACATAGGGAAGCGTACAAGTCGCTAGAAAAAACGAGCTAAAAATATTCATTTACGTTAATCTATGAAGGAAAATAAAAGTGGATCGTACAAAATTCACCAAATATGTGTTAGCAGACAGGTAAAAACAGAAACATCCTGATATTTTAGTCGATTGCAATAATGGTTTTATTTTTTTTTTATTATTAAAAACTCGACCTACAGAGATACTAATAATACCAAGGCCCCATAAGCTGCAACCACTTCGTCTCATAATAAGTTATAACTATCTTTCAACGCTAGGTAAATTACATGATACAGAGTCACGCAACTCGACACGGTACATTCATAATTATATGCAAACTTAGCCTTACCATGAACGTGGATAAAAAGAAATGCTTATCCATCCATATAAAACCGTATGCAGAAGTGGAATGCAGTATATACTGTTTAAATCTACATCCCCGCAAGGACGGTAATCAGTTACATAAACCCACAGAAAATCACGCGTTCTTCCCACAGGGGTAGGCAGAAACCACGGAACGCCATTTGCTACGACCCTTACTCTATACTCCTTTATCATTATTAATTAGGTAAATAATCAGCCAATTATCTAGGTAATGTGACCGTTTAGGACAATTTTTATTGTCTATAACATTTTTTGTTTGTTTGCCTATACATTTATATAGGTATTATCGTACGACGCCATTTTGAAAAATAATAAAAATGGCGAACCGGGACGAGGCCAGTCTCCATACAAAAGTTCGATCCCCTTTTTCGAACATATGAAGCAATGGATTAGCAATATCCTTCAAAATGGTTCAGATTGTAATTGAAAGTGTTTTACGCAATTGGGGTGTTGTTTCTAGAATACATGAGACTTATTGGCGACCTAATAATAATAATAAATAATAATAAATTTAAATTTGACATAAATAGGTACACATATACAAAGTGACACTTAATTTAAGCGTGCGAATAGCCTGGTCCAAAATAAATGATCAATGACCCCCTATGACTAATGGAGTTGCACTTGTGATATCCGCCGTAAAACGCGCCCGTCGCTGCGCCGTCCGCGTCCATAAGCCTTAATTATATTTTGTTCGTATTACCATACCGTGCAATTACGGTGATGGCTACCTTAAGGTCGTCCATTGTTTTATCACTGACTTACGTTCACAGCCGATAGGTCAGAGTAGTCATTTTGTTTCAGGTTCACGTGACTTTATAAAATGGTACGCAATACTGTACCATTTTATAAAGTCACGTGAACCTGAAACAAAATGACTACTCTACCCGTTACATGATAGGAGGCCACTTTAACCTCTCAAACATCGGATGTACACCATGTGTACAGATAACAACAAAATTTCTATTGTCTGCTAATTGGCGCGCGACGGGTTAAATGATATGACCGTATGATAAACTTTAATGAAAAACGAATAAAAGATTCACGTTGCGACAAGTACCTACCTATCTTCGTATTATCGTGTGTATACAGGGTGGTAGGGACATCGACGAGCAAACTGTTACCATGGATTTAGTACCTATATGATTTTGAACACCCCTGTGTTGAAATTTTTCGACGGTAATTAAAAAAAAAAAAATTGCTGTTCCATACATTTTTTTACCGCGTAAGTATTGCACTTTTGCACTTTTTTTTTCTTTTGTTTTTATAAGCGACGAAAAGTTTTTCTAAGGTGTTTAGAATCGTGTGCTGAATTCATGGTTACAGTTTGCGCGTCAGTGTACCTGCCACCCTGTATAGTATCGCGAAATTGGATGAACTTCTCAGTAGTAGATATAAATACACATTCAGGGTCAAATTAAATTAACCAGCGAAACTTCACGAACGTGAAGTGAGGTGTTAGTGAGGTTAATCTAGACTTATAAAAACTATAAAACTGTAATAAAATAAATAATAACCATGAGAGCCCGTTGACTGCAATGAAGTAGCTGAGCCATGTCTCCGAAGACCACCGCCATTGGAACTGCTGTCTGAACTGGTCCCATACCCTGACTCCACCTGAGAATTAAATTAACATAGTTATTAATATCCCAAAAATTAATAATTGTTCATTCAAAGAACATAATAGAATACTCTTTATTATGTACACCGTATAAAAACTACAGACATAAATAATAGACATTTTACAAAGGGTGACACAATGGGCGGTCTTATCGCTATCTTTTAAAGACAATCTTTGGATGTTTTAAAAAGGGGAAGGAGAGACAAATACTGTAGGCAGTCTGTGATGTACCATTTACGTAATACAATAAATACATATATAAAGTATATTATACTAATCTAAATAAATGTATATACAAAAAAAAAACACAACCATTAAAACTATTTAATAAGTCAACTAATAGCTACTTACCTAATGTAACTCCGTACTAGGTTTTGTATAAATTGAGAAATGTATGAACAGCGAGAGTCCTGGCACCCATAACACAAGTTTAATCTTAGCTTGGGTGCCAGTGGAGTAATCAGTGATTTATGCAAGCATATTGTCATAGAATTAACATATTGCTATTGGCAAATTGTAAATTGGAAATAAAGATACAGACAATAGAATTACTAATTTTGTTAATGACTTGCTTTTATTTTATTAATACAAATGTCAATCAAGACAATAACGGGGTGATTAAAACTATATTAGACATTTAAAAGCCCAATAGTATCCCACTATCCTATCCTACTAATTCCTACTAATATTCGTCGTATGATAGATTCTTATAATCAAGATTTCACTGATATTGATATTTTTATATACTCAAAATCTAAATTCAAATGGAATATAATGAAACTTCTATGTAATAATAATGATAATATGAATGAATTTTAGTCCTATATTTTTAATATTTCTATTTTTGCTTATTGTTATTATGTTGTCTTTTATTGTTCTTCTTCTTACTATTATATTTATTGTATTGTTATTATGTAATAATTATTCATTCATTTTATTGCTCATTTAGTGGCACTCATTACCATTTTTGTTTATAATATGCGGATTATGTAGTGGGCCACAATATTGTTAACACTCCTCATAACATCTCTCCACATAACATTCTTACAACTTGTAATATTTTATATTGTAGCTGTTTATTATCCGTCAATACATAAAATAATATTATAAATATGAAAGTTTGTATGTTTGGATGTTTGTTACTCAATCACGCAAAAACAGCTAAACAGATTTGGATGAAATTTGGTACATAGGTAATTTACAACCTGGGTTGACATTACATTACATATGATACTTTTTATCCCGAATTTCCCACGGGATCGAGACTAATGCGGGTGGGGCGCTGCTAATCAATATATATTAGGGGCCATCCATAAATTACGTCACACGTTAAGGGGGAGGGAGCGGGTCGACGAAGTGTGACATTGTGTGACAAGGGGGTGGGAGGGGTCCTAAATTTCGTGACGTCACATTTCAAAATCTATTATAATCTAAGTGTTAAAACACGAACTTTAAACTATTACTTTACGAAAACCTCAAAAACATATACAACTATATCTGTGTAAATATAAGATACCAATTGTTTTGTTCACCACTCGCTCTACTAGTGTTACGCGCCGACCGCCTAGGTGCCCTTTGATAACGCCCTTTGGCTTTTTAAAACCCGTGTTTATTTTTACTTGCAATGGCGGTCCAGACGAAAATCTACGATACGAGCGAGTTATACGAGCGAGTGTACAACATTTTAAAGATTTCGCACTCACAGAGAAAGATTACTCCGAAGGTAAATTCGCTCCACTATAACTTCAGTTAGATTTGGATCTCCGAGCCTCATCACATTTGAAGCAAGTTCCGTATGATAGCTATTGCCCTAGTGTCGAAGCATACTTGTTTAAGCGATCATGTGGCATCTGTGGTCTATATTTTGCATCATATAAGGCCACTAATCAACACAAGCAATTACATAAGAGGCAATAAGAAGTTTTACCTATCGCGTAGTTTCGTCCTCAAAGAATTGCTGCTAGACATGCTGCAGAGAACTTCTTTGTGTGGATGATGACGATAATGTTGTATGGTGGGATGAAAAAGATGTAGACACAACTAATGTTCCTGACATAAACAACCCAAACGAGAACGAAGTGGCTGCTATGCCAGTTATAAATAATTTAAAGGAGTGGGTTCAAAGTCCATGGACTCAAGATTATTAAGTTTGTATTTTTAATTATTAATATAATATCATTCTATTAATATTTTTTTGTTTTGTTAATTTATTTAATTAACATTGTCAATCGTTTTTTGTTTTGTTAATTTCTTTAATTAATATAATTTTTTTTTTTTTTTTGTTAATTGTTTGATTTGATGTTAATTTTATTAGAAAATAATTTAAATGGAAATAAAACTGATTTCGGAACCGCTGTTATCATTCAATAATTTCTAAATGTAAATTTGCAAAATATGTGACGTCATACTAGGGAGGGGGGAGTCTCACAAATGTGACCAGCTGTGACAAAGACGGGGGGAGGGGCAAAAAATCATGAAATTCGTGTGACGTAATTTATGGATGACCCCTTATAAAAGAAAGTGTACAATGTGGGTGCCACTAAAACTCAGAAATGAGTCCCGGTACGATCAAAGGATGGTGTGGTAACCCTCTATCTCCTGTCCATGAAGAAGGTTCCCGTTTTTACCTGAAGGGCATGCTTTTGAAGATATAAGGGCTGGAATTTTCACCCTCTAGATTTTTCTAGAACAGGCCAGAATATTCGAGAGTATTCGAGAGCATTCCAGAACATTCTGGAATCTCATATCAACTCCCTGAGCGAAGCCGGGTACCCCAGCTAGTACAAAATAAAAATAAAAGTTTTTTTTCTATAGATATTTATGCGGGCTTCACGCAAATGTAGACAAGTGACTCAGATTTCCATTTTCATTTGGTTCAAACTTCAGTTACATTATATTAATGGAATATTCATTACTCATTACTTGCTTATTTTAAAAAATACTCAACTTAACCAATACACACAATCTAATCCTAAAATCTTTTTATTCCTATATTTAGAACAATTGAATAGTCATAAATTACATAGAGAATAGTATCAGTCCTTATCAGTGGCATTAGTCACTGAGCTGATAATGTGTAGTATTATAAAACAGGCAGAACTCAGTTACGTAGCCAAGGGATGACACATTTAACAAACAATAGATTAAGTAAATAGAAATATGATTAATGTACTGTAATCTAAACAGTGTTTACAATCGGAATATAATTGTTACAATCCGAATGTCCTTTTTATTCATAAAAATTGCTTAAATTTGAGTTTAGCGACTGTTTGTTGCTTAAAGTTAAGTAATGTTTAAAATACAAGCTAAGAATGTACATATACAGTGATTTTAAGAGCTCAACTGTCACTAATCAGACCATTACTTTTTCTATTGTTACTGAAATAAAATTAATAGGCTTGCCTAACAGACGAGGGGAGGATAAGTAGAAGTTGCATTATTATCTAAAAAATAATAAAACCCATAGCTATCAAGGTCACAAATAAAGAAATATAATAATAATATGAACATATAACATGAACATTGTAATTACAATGTGTGTTATAATAATTATTGGATGTTCATGAGTAATATGATGCTTCAATGTTTGATAACAAGACATCCACACATACACACCAAGTAGGGTGAATGAATGTTATTGACTAAATCATACACATTGACTTGATATAACACAGAGTGGCAGGGACATAAACGTAACCACGTAACCATGAATTCAGCAAATAATTCTAGACTCCCTAGCTAGGGCTTGCAAACATTCGGAATTTTTGATATTCGAAAATTCGATAATTTTTTGGGCATTATTCGAATATTTAAAAAAAAATAAGAAATTGGTTGAATATTCGAACATCACAATTTTTATATTCAAATTAAATTATTATTCGAATAATTCGAATATTCGAATGCAAGCCCTACCCCTAGCGTAAAAATATTTCATTGGTTGTCCAAAAATAAATCAGCTGTCACATAGAAAAGTGCAATACCAACGCTGTCAAAATATATGGAACAGCATTTTTTTTTTATAAACATTTAAACATTTGTACGCTAAGGGTAGAAACATTTGCTGAATTCATTGTTACAGTTTGCGAGTCAATGACCCTGCCACCCTGTACATAAATATCGCATGATAATATTTAATTAAAAAAAAACATTTACACAACAGGTTATAACTTGATTGTGAACGTCATCTGAATTTATTTTAAATGGAGCTCAAGGTGATCATCTCAATTTAGATAATGGTAATTGATGTCACTAAAATAATTTGATCTGAATTTTTTAAATAGTGTGGTATAGACAGTAAACTTATGTCCGTTTATTCATAAACGTTGCATAAAGTTAAGTAGTGATTAGCAACTGTGTCTGCAACTCCACATCAATGAGGGTATTTGTGTATGGATAGCAATGGTTTAACCATACATTATTGATGTTTAAACATTACTTAACTTTAATCATAGTTTATACAGCATGCTTCTTTTTACCAGCTCCAAATTTTTGCCGGGTGTTCCACCCATGAATATGAATAACTTTCACTATAGAACCAACTCTGAGATAATCATCTGCCTAGCCTTTTCCCAACTATTTTGGGGTCGGCTTCCAGTCTAACCGGATGCAGCAGAAGACCAGAATTTTACATGGAGCGACTGCCTATCTGACCTCCACAACCCAGCTACTGGGTAATACGATACCCCTTGGTAAGACTGGTTGTCAGACTTTCAGGCTTCTGACTGCCCATAACGACTGTCAAAGATCCAAGAATGACAGCCGGGACCAACGGCTTAACATGCTTTTCCGAGGCACGGAGGAGTCTCGGTATGTAAAGATGGTCACCCATCCACAGACCAACCGCGGCAAGCGTAGTTTAACCTGATCGATCGACCTGTGCGGCTGTTATTATTTAGCCACGGGCCCCAGAACCAACTCTGAGATCACGAAAAAAAAATCAGCTATTTCATACATTTTGGTCAAGTAGGTATTGAACTTTTAATTAAATTTCAATTAAACAGCTGTTTTTGTTTTCGTGATTTCAGAGTTGGTCCCATAGTGAAAGTTGTTCATATTCATGAGTAGAACACCCTGTAAAAATTTGGAACCTGAAAAAAAAATTATCCAGTATATTAAACCCCAAAAATTCTAACAAAGGTATCTATCTTCTAACTTAAAAATTCTAACTTTATATATACCAACAAAATGTGGATGTTATGAAATAGGGTAAACAAACACTTTCAGGATAACAAATCATTGTAAACACTCAAAACAAGTGGTTGCTGTTGACATACATGAGTTTTATACATAGAAGGGTGTAGGATAGACATTGAGTGTACATAGATAGTGATAGCTATCCGCCTACAGCCAACAACTATAACAATGTTTATTTTAAGTTTGAAATGTTATTAAATTATATCATACTCACTTTGAATGACTCCAAAACATCGATCCATTGCTGCTTCTCCTCAGGGGTTGTCGCTCTCAAGTACCAAACACAGTCATTTACTGACACATCAAATCTGCAGTCATCAAATTCATGAGGCTGAAATAATAAACATCCAAGGTCGAATATCTGAATATTAGATCACATGCTAAGTCTGTTTGTTCTCAAGCAGAAACTGTTGCGACAAAAAAAGTCGAGACGCAACAAGGACAAATTAATCTTTTTATTGGACTTCGCCGATAAAACAACTATGCATAGTCACCTTGACTTTGGCTTTTTTCAGACATAAGGCACCTCGGCATCCAAGATTACTCTCCAGTTCACTCTTGTAGTACGATAAAGTAGAATCCTTCAAAACAATAAACCTGTCCTGCCAACCGTGAATGTAATTTGTCCATTTACTCAAGTATCCGCGAAGTTCAGGATTTCCGCCATCCTCTAAATCCGAGTTATCGCTCACTGTTATATTTTCTTCAATCATGTTGCAAATGTTAAGAATTAATAATTACATTAAATTCTACACAAAACAAACAAAACGAAAAATAATAATTATCAAAAACTCGTTACATGGGAAGATACACAACGAAAATAAAATTGTTGCTGTTTTTTGACGTTTGACTCACAGACTATAAACAATTATGACCACAGATTATAATTTCTAATCATAGTCAACCAAAGGTAGTCGTCATGCTATAACATGTGACAAACGGCAACGACAGCCACAATTAAAATTCCGAATCAATTAGGCTAATTTAAAACGCTGCTGCTAAAAAGATTGATTGGTGTTGATAACTGAAGGTTTACTTTAAAAGGGTTTAAAAGAGGTAAACAGAACTTTTTACTGACACCCAAAAACCTTGGATAGGGGGATCCTTTTAATATATTCAGTAGTAAATCCATGAATTTCGAAAATTGTCTCCTCTGATAACTTCGAATAACTGTGATTGTCAAATATTTGAATCGGTTGTTGTAGCAAAATCACAAGAAAGGAAAGTTATTTCCAGTAAAAGTGATTTCATTGAATTTTTAATTTGATATTTGAACGCTCCTAGTTTGACATTTCAACGAGTACCACCATTTCCGGAAACAATGTTCTTTTGCGTATTGATTGTGGTCGTCTTGTAATCTCATTGGTGGATATACATTAACCGCCAAAACTACACGATCCCGGCCAATAGCACAACGCCATTCTACAAATAACTCGCCATATCCGTTCAAGATGGCCGACAAAACTATGCCTATTTTTGTTCCATCAGAAAAACCTTTGAAAGTAGTAAAGTGGAAAGTAAAACAAGGTGTTTTTGTGTCACAAGGTCAAATATTATTTTTATACAACGATTCATCAGGCACAGGCACCGAATTAAAGAAATATAAGGCGGTACGCGCTGGTACTATCTCATCGATCAAGGTGAAGGAAGGAGACATTGCAGAGCCTGGGTAAGTGACGTCACACTATAAATGCGCTATAAAATAATATATAACATTTACGTTGCAAAATATCCTTCACAAACAAAAATAATTAGCATAATCTTGCATCGCTTAGTTACTCTTTATTTGAGGTGCAGTTGCATTGTTTGCGCGGCAAATACAACCGCAGTAAAAGCTTCCCGCCTAAAATGTAACCTAAAACAAACATTATTTTCTTTCATGTAACATATAATTTTATCAATACGGCACCTCTATTTAAACTTTTTGTAAAACTACCTGACGTAAGTTTATAATTCAAAACCAATGCTTTCATCGAAATATTTGTAAACATAAACAACACAAGTAGAGTATCTGTGAGTCTGTGTCGACAGAAGTGTCGCTATGAATAATTCCTTTCTCAATATTAATGTAACTATATCGCCTATATCCTATATAAAATGTACAATATGTATATCGCATCATTTATCGCACTGGCGAGATCCTCAACTATAATTTCATTCATAGAACCATTAAAATTTAACTTTTCAGTAAACCTATAGCAGAGCTTGAAGAATGTCGTCATCCTACAGTGATGAAGGAAATGTGTGCCGAGTGCGGCGCCGACCTGCGCACAGACGAGGTGACGAACAGAGACGTCGCCGTCGTGCCCATGGTACACTCTGTACCTGAATTGAAGGTGAGACCAAGAACATCAATTATACAAATATTTGAAGGTGACTGTACCTACTAAGGCAAATTGGCGCCAATCAATGAATATAGTCTGTTTGCTTGTGAATACAAGTTTCTCAGTCTTTGTACACAAGCTAAGGCCCATTAATTTGCACCAAATTGATGACTATAATCTAGTAGATATAAAAAAAGTTATCAATTATTTCTGTAATCTCCTTTTTTCATCTCATTTTTTCAAATAAAACTTGACAAATCTAACACAATATGAAAATTACCTGATTTCATACAGACAATTCCTCAAACAAGTATAGGCTGTTTAGTTGTAAGATTGTATTGAAAACTGGATTAGATACAAGTTATAACTTTTGAATATTGGTTATAACTTCACTTACAATCCAGAGAGCAAAATATACAAAGTCCTTCTGAAGACTTTCTTTTGTTGAGCTTTGAAAGAAAGACAGATACGAGGGCTACATTCATTATTATTCATTCATTTTCTTATTGTAAAAACATGTGCATAATTCGAGCTTCCTCATATGTGATAGAATAATTCTACCTATGCCAATGTTTAAAGCATAATAGCTGCAATCAAAGTTCCCAGTATTAATTTAGCTGCCACAAAAACTTCGTTAATATGAGTTGTTTAGTGTGTTAGCTGGAGTGACATCACTCCAGCTTCCTCATTCAATACAGGCAAACCAGTTAGGTTACGGTTTTGGACTATAGTCAGAAAAATAAGGCATAACAATTGCACAAGGAAGAAAAGAACTGAACAAGAATACGCAGTGTTGAAAACTACAAAAAATGTGTGTGTAAGCTGGAGTGACATGTCATATCTAGCTGCTCATGTCATATCTTCCAAATGAAAGAAGATATGATTATCAGCTGTTTTTTATTAGATTATTAGCTATAATACATAGCTAAAAAAATGTCATAATAGCTGCCATAGGCAGCAAAATTTTCAAATCTAGGCCTTGTAGTTTAGTTTCCACGTAATAAAAAAATAGTTCCCGTGCCAAAAAATTAAATTACTGCTTTTGAGTAGGTAAGGAGCGACGTTGGCGTTCCGTGCGCTGTATTATTGCAACCAAGTTTGCACTTAGCAAGTATTCTATTAGAAGTCATTTTGGAAAATTTTTGTGGCAGCTAAATTATGACGGGTAACTTTGATTGCAGCTATTATGCCTTAAACATTGGCATAGGTTTCTACCTATGCCAATTATATTATTCTATCACATATGAGGAAGCTGGAGTTATACACATTGTAAAAACCTAAATTATTTGCTAAGCATTATTGCTTCCTTATATAGTTTGAAAATGCTTCATAGTTCATAGGACTTGTAATTTGATTCCTACCTCCATAAAGACTCGAATAACACATCATTTTAAACTTTTTACTATAAAATTTTCAGGTGTCAGAAGAGCTGGCACAGAAACTAGGTCGAGAGGATGCTGACCGTCTTCTGAAGGACAGGAAGCTAGTATTACTTGTGGATCTAGATCAAACATTGGTTCACACCACTAATGATAATATACCACCTAACTTGAAGGTAAATATGGAAATAACCCAGATATTAAAAATCTTATAAATAGAACTGATATACACGGGAGTGTCATCTTTTTATGAATCAATTATATATTTTTTTTACTTTTTGTCCTACTACTGGACAAAGGCCTCCCTAGTCTCGTTTCACCTCTATCCAGAGCTGCCAAGACTAAGGTGGGTCTTACACTAAAACGCTCCACGCGACAGGAAACGCGTTTTTATTGAATTTGTACCCGTCTAAAGAGTAGTCTTTTAAAACCTAAATAAACGTATTTTTACTGTAGTACTAAAATCAAAATCTTATTCTCTTTACAGGGAGTTCTTCACTTCTTCCTGCGTGGTCCAGGATGTCCCGGTCGCTGGTGTCACACGCGCCTACGACCAAGAACTAAGGAATTCCTTGAATCTGCCTCTAAAATCTATGAACTTCATGTATGCACGTTTGGAGCTCGCCAATATGCTCACGCCGTTGCCGACTTACTTGATCCAGAGAAGAAATATTTTTCTCATAGAATCCTGTCCAGGGATGAGTGCTTTGATGCT
Organism: Eremobia ochroleuca; assembly: GCA_949629135.1. Taxonomy (NCBI): domain Eukaryota; kingdom Metazoa; phylum Arthropoda; class Insecta; order Lepidoptera; family Noctuidae; genus Eremobia; species Eremobia ochroleuca. The sequence goes on along the minus strand of OX451401.1, from coordinate 6,718,713 downwards.
AGAACGAAAGCAGCTAATTTAAAGTAAGTTACCTAGGCGTAAGACTGATATTTTTATTTATTTAATTTTTTCTATTCTAAATCTTTGATGAAACGTAGGAGTTTCAATAAAACTAAATTACTCTATTTCTAATTTTCCCATCTTTATCATGTCTGTATAACTTTTCAGAGCATTATTCCCTTGCGGCGACAACATGGTGTGTATAATAGATGATCGTGAAGACGTATGGCGACACGCGACCAATCTGATTCACGTCAGGCCTTACTCTTTCTTCCAGTCCACAGGCGATATAAATGCACCTCCTCTACCGGGTAAGACACTTTTTTAGATTTTAAAGTAACGCTAATTTCTATTTTGTATGTACCAAAAAGTGATGAGTGCCAGTCAAACTCAACCTTATCATGTTACAGAAAACGAAAAACCTAAAGATAAACTAAGCGGCAAAAACGGCGCCCAAGTTAATCAAATGCCTACCCTAGACGCCGAGCCGGAACAAAAAGACGCATCAAAAAACAAAGAGAACAAGGAAGACGGTAGTAATGGTAAAATAGTTGCTAAAGATAAAGAAGTAAAGAGTTCTAGTACCGAGGAAAAGGAAAGTGAGGAGGCTGACCAGGAGGGTGATGAGAGGATAGCGCAGGACCCGACTGAGCCGCGGTGGATAGAGACCTCGGATGGGCAGATAGAAGTAGAGGACCCTGATGACTACCTAATTTACTTGGATGATATACTTAAAAGAATACATAAGTAAGTAGCAACATTGTTCACAGTAGTTTAGTGGAACTGTGTTTTCTTTTATCTAATTTTATTAGCAGTTGTCCCTTTGCACTGAAATTGAAATCTTTTATTTGATCTCTCATATTATGAAAATCAAAGAAGCAGTGCAAAAACGCACGTACATAAACGGGCACAGTATATCTTAGGTTTTTATAATATTGTTTATGTAGTCTGTATCAGTTTCTGTTTTTCTTACTTTTCAGGCACTTCTACGATAGCTACGACAAAATGGGCAAGAATCAAATTCCGGACCTGAAGTCTATTATCCCAGAGGTGAAATGCGAAGTATTAGCGGGTACTAGTCTAGTCTTCAGCGGTTTAGTGCCGACGCACCAGCGTTTAGAAACCTCAAGGGCGTATCAAGTAGCGAGAAGTCTTGGGGCTGAAATTACGCAGGATTATTCTGATAAGACTACTCATTTGGTGGCAGTGAGAGCAGGTGAACATTCAGCAGTTCATTTATTTATTTAGCTCATCACCAAATATAAATGAGCTGTTTTCAATGTCCATCTTGCTTTACAGGAACAGCAAAAGTGAACGCGAGCAGGCGAATTGGCGAGGGCAAAACGAACAAATTACATGTAGTTACGCCAGAATGGTTGTGGACGTGTGCAGAGAGGTGGGAGCGAGTCGACGAGAGACTGTACCCTCTGCAAAGAGGGGGACAGGTACAGTATCCAAACAATCTTATTTAAAAGACTAAAAAATGCTGTAATATTGGACTTCTTGCCAGGATCAGCCATGGAAAACCACTGTAGGCTTGTTTTACATTAGAGAAATTGTAAAATCTTATCTCTGGCTATAACAGTGTCCAGTGTTGAGTGCCCACCATGTCCAATACAACAGCTCGTTCAGGGCAGTGTTGGGGCTACCCCGCTTCTGCAGTGCCTCGGGCATGTTTGCGGAAGCGCGCACCGACTGTTTCCACGTTCCATGCGCAAGCGGTGCGCGTCATTGGTGCGCAGGGTGCGGACTAGCTCCATCACTGTCCTGATTATGATTGCCAAGCGTTTTGATTGTCCTGACATTGGGCGCTGTTGTGGCAGACATGTCTTTTTTTTTTTTTTTTTAAACATTGCCCCACACTAGGAATTTCTCCTGTATTGTGGGTGCGTTTACAAACATTTAAACTCACATACACAAACAGCCAGACCCGGAACAACTACTTGTAGGTCATACAAATATTTGTTCCGTGCGGGAATCGAACCCGCGACACGCAGCGCAGCAGTCAATCGCTTAACCACTGCGCCAACCGTGCTGTCATCTCTGTCTCGAGAGTATAAATGAATTTTATTGTTTATTTATTAGTGTACTGTTTTACTGGCTTCGATTGTTGGTGTTATGATGTTACGTCGCCTTCCGCGAAATGTTGCTACTGGTAATAGCGATATCTATTATATTTACTGATTATTATAATAGGTGATAGGTGGCCAAAATAAACAATCAATAGAAAATATATTTAGCATTAAATTAGATGAGTGCATGACCAAGCAAGTTCCGTATCCACAGAGCAGTTCGCGCCGGCCGCCGGCGCACTGCAGCAGTCCGCCGCCGGCGCCGGCTCCCGTGGCCGCGCTGCGCAAGCGCACGCCGTCCGGAAGGTTCATGGACACCATCAACCCGCTGTTGTCGTTCTCGAGCGACGATATAGCTGACATGGACAGAGAAGTAAGTCACTTATTTTTTATAAGTCATTTGTGCTATAGGGCACATAAAATTACAGCAAAGCTCTAAATTTTGTAAGCTGAAGCAATTGAGTATTCAAAATTGCAAGATGGTTTCTGTATGACAAAAGGGTGGTTTTTGGAATAATTGTTGTTGCTAGTCTGTTGTGTGTGTATTGTAATACATTATTTTTACATTAGGTCGAAGACATTTTCAATGAATCGGACGAAAGTTCATCAGATGAGGAGAAACCAGGTGACGATGACCTGGATGATGAAGAGAATCCTCCCGAGGATAGGCTGATATCAGTCAGCGCGGATAATAGCATGCAGGACAGCTTACAAGACAGGTAAATAAATACAGTGTTGTTTTACTGTAAGATGTCCTTACTTCCTTAGTATCCCACAATAATTTGGGGGGGGGGGGGGGGGCATGGCCTAGGGTTAGTAGTAGGTATTAGTTTTCTGTACAGCCTATAATGGCCAAAAAGAGACGAGATTCTCTGTAAAAATGTACTAATTTTTTTTTTTTTTTTTCAGAATACAAGATTCACAAGATGCAACAAATGACTCTGAAATGAGTGAGTATTTTCTCCAAGTTATCTCCAGTCACAAGAGAATTAAATTAAACCTGTTACTTATTGTTTTCCTATGATGATTTATAAAATCCATTTCAAAAATTTCCGGGCCCCCAAAAATACCTCCTTACAATGTCTACTTTAATTTTAGATGACGAATCCCGACCCCGCAAGAGACCACGGAGATCGTCACCGCCTTCAGATGAGGAGCCACCCGATGACGATGACAGCTCCTGGAACCTCATGGGCGCGGCGTTAGAGAAAGAACTCTTAGCACAGGACTGATGCCATCGATACATGCAATCTTTACAAATTATGAGCCCTATGGCTAAGAATAAAATAAATGCTCTTTTCTTTACAATGTTTTGTTATTTATAAAAGAAAAAAAAAACCAGGCACATCGACAGAAAATAACGCAGTAGACAAGATTCAATTTACAGTTATAACCAGGATTAACTACAATAAATGCTGTAGATAATTATGATCCACACTTATAAAGTTATAACTGACGAAAAGGGGATAATTATACACTAGTGACTTATATTTTTAAGGTATTTAAATTATAATTATAGTAAGATACGCAATGCAGATATATTGCGAAGGGTGGAGCTAGTCGTGCCAGATGGGTATGTGGGTCGTCGTCGTCAGCCGCGGTTGCTGGCAGAACCGCGCGCGCGAACTAACTTGGTGCGCGAGGCGCCGCTCACGAGAGCGCTCCGTACTCTCAACCTCATTGCTGATGAATTGGACATATTCTGTTGCGCTTTGGGTGAATTCAGGTGAATTTATCAGAACAGCTAGGTACCTATACAATTTGCTATACAAAAAAACGGTAAAAACAGTGGAACTATTTAAATTTTAAGTGTGCTACAATATCGCACTAGGTCTAGCCTGTAAGGATATTTGTATGTTTAGAGTAAATAAATAAATTATTATATGATAGATTGTAATTAATCTAATATTTATAAATGTACTACTGGCCTGCCCCTGCTTCGCACGGCTGCAATGATTCTTTTCGAATTTCCGAAATTTTCTTTCATACAAACCTTGTCCTGGCAATACCGTACACAACAAGAAATAATTATCCAATTTGGTGAAGTTATAAGTGTACAGACATTTCGGCGACTTTGTTTAATACTATGTAGGTAAGGATAACAACACCCTAATTGCGTAACACGCTATCAATCTCAATCTGAATAATTTTGAAAGATATTGCTAACCCATTGCTTCATATGTTCAAAAATGTGTCTGCTCAACAACGTAAATAACGCAATGAATGTTATTGAACTGTCAAAATGAAACCCATTGCTACTGATACTGATGTCTTACGCAATTACCCTGTTGGACTCGTTGGACTACATAATCAACTAGACATTTCTGTAGATAATCTACAAAATGTCATACCCATAATCACCTGAAGGGCTAGGCAGAGATTACCCTATATTATATTGTAATCTGTGGCAGAGATATAGAACAGCTTCCATACGGATTTGTTCATTATCTCCTGTAATTAACTATGTGAATGCAGATGTAGCATAAGTTGTGACAAAGAAAGAAATTGTGTGCATTGATTGACCAATAAGAGCAAAGGTTTAAAGATCAGATGAGTTTGTTATTGTTTATCATTTAATTTTGTTTCTCATAAATCAATCGTAACATAACATGTGTAGATGCACTTATGTATGAATATTTGTTTTTTTAATGTTATTGTGAGTATTATGCGTAAAACGAGTTTTCTTGTAGTTAACAGGTTATTGGATAAGTGAATTTACTTTGTCACCCACAAAAATAAAATGAAATTACCCACACCCATACCAAACTTACATTTGCAGATGTCAAAAAATTTGCATATGCAATAGTAATAAGTGGTCACACAAATTAAAATTAGATTAACACTAACTAAATACTTTATTACTAATTTATTACACTATACAACTCTAATAATTTAAATGGCATAAGGATCATTTTCATCAAACACATGAAACTTTGTGTAAGTAGGTTTTGATGTGAAGTCTTTCTTTCCATCTTGCCACCCTCGCTCGGGTGCCTTGTCATAATCAAAAGTAGAATCTAACTTTCCATACAGCTCTGCTTGCTTATCCATGTCTTCTCTGTACCGTTCTTTGGCAACCGCCTTGCCTGTGATAGGGTCAGTAATATCACCAAAGGGATATACAATCTCTTTCACTTCATGAGTAATTAACTTGGTCAGTTTTTGTGGTAAAGACTGTATGAGGACGATATCGCCAGTCTTGCAAACCTTTTTGGGATCATGGCAGTAGTAAAATTCATCTTTTCTGAAGTACTGAAATTGAAAGAAGAAAAATGTTCGCGATAAAATTTTATATTTCTAATCATTTGTGTCATGAACATTTAAAAAAATACAAACCATCAGCAAATTCTCGTCCAATTCTAACCTCTTCACTCTGATTTTGGCAGCATTTTGTTTAATAGTAGGAACACATTGGCCTAAAAGTAAGAATTTCCTAGCCGTCTCCGCCACATTACGAGCCATTGTTATATAAAAATTTTAAGTTTCACAAAAGAAAACTGAAAATATTAATCTACAAAATTGGTGCTCTTACAGCCCAGTTTGTTCTAGTCAATGACAGATTGATTGACCTGACACTGACAGTATCGTTGACAAATGATGTGTGGTATTGCCATAAACAGTAATTACTAGTCATTGTGCTAAAAATTGTAGGTAATCGACCGACCGATCGTTTTTTTTTAGGGTTCCGTAGCCGATGGCTAAAACGTGTTCACCCGCGCATCCGGCCGGATGTTACACAGTCATTATACTCGGAGACTTTTGTTTATGTAAGTGAAATTCATTTACGAAAAAATAATATTAGTAACAATCATTATGATTACCCCACCGGCCGTATCACTACATTAACGTCGTGGTGGGGCTTGCATGCTCCGAACACTAGGTCTGTGCCGGTAGAGTTTACTTTACCGAAACAAATCTTGGATGAGGAGCCAGACCATAAGAGAATAGCTGCTTTGGCGAGCTGATGGGCAGTAGCGACCCTACGGACCCTGTTTCCCGGAAGAAGTCTCGTTCCTCATCTTTGTCTTGCCTTTATTGACCGGCCAGAGTGATCACTAGCGAGGAACACAGCTCGCACCTTATTATTACCTTTATTGGCAGGCTTGAGTGAAGATTCGCAAGAGGATACGTGCTCAGAGGAAGTATTCCAGTAAGATACTGGTAGGGATCTTGACCATCTTCCGGGCCAACGAGCCTTATAGTTTACCTACCACACCCAGCCGGTCTCTATCTATGTATGTAGTCGTTGTCGTTGTATACATGCTAAGGGGCTGTTTCATGCCCAGATAGGTCAGGATAGACCTCAGTACTCAAACTCAATTGTTGTTATCCAAGGTATAATTTAAAAGGTGTAGGACCTGAAAAAAGCCATTGTATTCATCATTACGAACAACTTTTATTATGGAAACACACCTGATATCGCGAAAAAAAAACAGCTGTTTCCTAGATTTATGTTCGCATAACTCCTCGTCAATGTGTAGGGAACAGCAGATTTTTTTTGCGATTTAAGGTGTTTCATAATAAATGTTGTTTATTTATTTAAGAATTCAAGCACATAAATGTATGTACACTTAATGCCATAGGCATTTTCTGCCAGTCAACCTTTGGGTGTTGCAGAGACAAGCAGTAGTAGGTGCAATCATAAAGAATGAGGAATAAATATTTTAAATATAAATATACGCATAAACCTATAATTATAGAAGCACAAATAAACATGCACTAAATATAAGCACAAATAAATATACAATAATAATAATATTCCACAACTTTCACACAACGCCATCTAGTCCCAAACGAAGCAGAGCTTGTGCTATGAGTACTAGACAACTGATAAACATACATATATATATTTCTAAATACATACATATTTTAGATAAGTTACACCCAGACAAAGAACAAATGATCGTGCTCATCACACAAACATTTGTCCTGGGTGGGAATCAAACCCACGACCAGCATAGTAGTCAGGGCCACTGACCACTAGACCAACAGGCCTGCCGATTATATGCTGATATATAAATACATGAATATACCTACTTACTAAAAAGAAATAAGACAAACAATGAGAAAATATTGGCGTTATGATGATACTGCCAGCCGTCAGGGTATATAATATGTTCTATGCTGCCAGCTTCTTGTGAATGTGCTCGCGAAACTTAACTTTAAAGGATAATCGGTTGTCTGCCATCACAATTTCCTGGGGCAGCGCCGTAGGGCAGTGCATTCCACAGAGAGATAGACTGAACGAAGAAGGAACAGTGAATGAAGTCTGTGCGGTGAGTGGGACAGGGACACAACTTAAATTATATACATACATAAACACACTCCCTCTTCCCATGGTGTAGGCAGAAATTGCAGAATTGATAATTTATATAATTAATTAATTAATTTAATATATAAATATATTAATTAATTTACATAATTTATCTATAATATCATGTATGTATTTAGAAATATATATGTATGTTTATCAGTTGTCTAGTACTCATACCACAAGCTCTGCTTTGGGATTAGATGGCGTTGTGTGAAAGTTGTGGAATATTATTATTATTATTATTATTAATACAGGCGTATCGCCGTGCTATTTATGTAAAGATGAAAAACAAACGGATTATACATAGTTGTGTATGTAATAAAAGAAACATTGGCTAAACTATAAACATTTATTATTGCATAATAACCCACCATAATTATAACAGTTTTATACAGCTAAAATAGTTAAGAAAAATATACAAGTAACAATAAAGTAGATACTGATTAGTTTGATACAAACTCAAGGTACAAAAAGTCGAAAATTCATGTCTTTGTTTACTACTCCATTCAAACTTCTCTTCAATTACAATCATTTTTACTTATTATTAAGACTGTCTTGCTTGGGAATAACCTGGCACTTTTACTTACAAATTACAATATAAAACCCTTAAAATTTTGTTGAATTTATACAAACTCAAAAATAAAATATCACAATCTACATACTTTAGCCACCATTACCATTAAAACAAATCATTAAAAAATGAACTATGTTCAAGCAGGTACCAATTTCGTAATTGGTTTGACAACAGTCACTAATGCAGCTAATGATGATACTGCTCCTAGCACTCCTACAGTACTTGGACTTAATTTTGTAAACCCTAATGCTGTAAGCGGAATGAAAATGTCACAGGAGTTCTTCAAAGTATCAATAAATACATCTTTGTGACAAGTCATTAGCATATACATATATTTCATCCCACCATTCCAGTCATAGTTTGTGATTGAACTATTCAATAGTTCTGATGGCTTTAAGAATGTTGTCTTGTGTAAATCCATGAGATGAACTATTTCATAAAGGTCTCTAGCTAAGTTCGCAATTATTGAAAGAAGCCAGAATTTATTAGCTGTTCTGTTCCATTTTTCCGAGTCTGTTTTTAGGAATCCACTTTTGGTGAGCCAGACTACATGGTCTGAGTAGAGGAACAAGGCATGTGCTAATTTGCTGATTGTTAATGTTACTCTTAAGATGGGATCTTCAATGTGCATGTTATTTAAGGCAGTGTAACAAATGTCTATGCATCTTCCAAGTCTTAAAACTGAAAAAAATAAAAGCTAGAATTAGATTGTTAAGTAGTTTGCATTTGCTTCTATTAGTTGTTATTGCAAAAATCTCTAGTCATAGTGTACTGTAGACTTTTTTTTTTAATCGGTTGAAGGACACAGTTCAAGGCGCAATAGAAGTCTTATAGTTATTATGCCAATGGATTAGCATCCCTCTAAATGATAAACTCATTTTCTTAGCCTATACTGTCACACTGATGGGCAAAAGAGTGGTGGTGGGGTGGGAAAAAGAGTTCCCGGAGGAACTCTTTTTCCCACCCCACCTCAAACCAGCCCTTGCGGTACACATTCAGATCGCCTCATTGCTTGCTTTTTTAGAAACCCATTCTAAGTAATCTGTATACAGTACAGCAGAGAAGGCATAATAGTGTACTTACTTTTTCTGAAAGAACTAAAAGTGAGTTCCAGATTTTTTATTCTATCAACAGAATATTTGTTTGCATTTCTTATTTCCAATTGGTGCCAGACCAGTCGACTGGTATATTGAATGAGTCTGTAAATGAAGAAAATAATAATGTCCTTTCGAATAAAGAAAAAGAAATAAATATACAGTATGTACTGACCTGGCTAATTTATCTCTGCCATTTGACTGGTTATTTACTTTTATTATTACGTCCATCCTAGCGCTGTTACGGTCTCGAATTAATGATAACGAATTGTAAGTCTTCAGTAATAACAAGATTTGTTTATCTGACGAATTTAGTCCCTATCAATAAGATACCAGTCATTGTTATTAAGTACAAAGATTTAGTTTTGTAATTAGTAGCCCTATGTTTACGTTTTCGTAACGTCGTAATGAACTTTGAACTGTGCACGAATAAAGTGTTATTTTGAACTTATTTCTAATTTACATTACATCTACCCAATTTTCTGTAGTACCTTGACCTAACTTTAATAGAACTGAAGCTGTAATGAACTCAGATCAAAGCTTGCAAAGTTAAGGCATTTATTATTAAACGAATAAAATAATTATATTATTTTATAACTCCGATAATTACTGTAGCAACTCTTTGAATTGGAGTCAATAACAAACTTGGAACTTGGTTTTCTTTCACACATTTGACGTTTTGACCTTTTTCATGCGCTGTTGTTATTGCGGTGTTGCCGGGTTGTTTGTTATGTTTTCGGATACAAAATGGGTTTGTAAAACTGCATTTACACAATTGCCTCAGAATTATAAGAGTTTTGTATTTCTTATATTTTTTTTTTCGTAGTGATTGTAAAGAGTTTCTGCAAACATATCAGGGGCGGTTCTTGCAATTTGGTTCATCTATTTAATACACACAGTACCTACAGTAGTATATTAATAGGATGATTAATTAGAAAGACTGGGATCTAATATAGGAAAAAATAAAAAACCTTTTCGTCTATGGTCAAAGAAGCTGATTGGTTTATTTTGACAGAAGTGGGCGGGGTTTTGGTGGTGTGATTGGCAAGCACAGGCGAGAATGAACGATATGTGAACGAATGAAACGGATGTTGCAAGTTTGCAACTTGCAGACTCGAATACGTATGTCCATGAAGTGGGGCGGCGGCGTCACCTCTTGCGGCGGCCGGAGCTTAGCTTGTCAGCCATATTGAATTTAATTTTTGTTGCGCGATACGTGTGTGACTCAGCCGTCGAAGTTTCTATTTGTTTTACGTTTCGTGACCATCTAAATTTTGTGATTATCGAATATATCTTGTGCAGAGTTAAGGTGTTCAGTGATCAAAGTGACTTAAGTCGCTAAATTCGTTGTGGTAAGACTAAAACACTATTGTGCGTTGCGGTGATTTATCTTCTGGAACAAAGCGACATTTTGAAGTGACGTGTAATGTTGTGCATTTCAGATAGTGGTTCGTCGTACTGAGCTTTCATGATTGGATTACCGCGTAGCGATAGAGATAGAGATCGAATAACGGTGAAAATTCGTAACATGAAGAGGAGTTCGTCAAGGGATAGTATGCCGCGATCGAAAAGGACACGCAGTAGTATAGGCAGGTATGACGACAGCTCCGATGAGCGCGTCACTCCTGAGCGGGTGCGCCGGCGGGTGCGTTCGCCAAGCCCCCGAGGGCGATACGTGTCGCCGCACAGGGAGGACTATGTCAGGTCCCGTGACGTCAGAGAAGACTCGACTCGCCCGTATTACAAAGTCCTGTGTGTTAGTGCACTTCACCCAAAAGCTTCTGATGAAATTGTGAAGGATACACTGTACAGGGAATACAAAAAGTTTGGAGATTTTAGCATCAAGATTTCTCATGAATTAGATGAAAGAGTTGCTTATGTTTGCTTCCGTAGTGCTGAAGACGCAAGAGACGCTAAACATGCCAAGCCCAGGATAATATTGTATGATAAAGTAGCTATTGTTGACCCTGTCTATGAGCCTGTCCGTGCTGAATACAGAAGCAGGCCAAGAAGCATCACACCCCCTGATTATGAACGCCCTTATTCCTATGCTTGGTCCCCGGTGCCTGAGAGGCGAAGACCACCTCCTGATGACAGGGCTTATGGTATTCCCCCTACAGTACCTCCTCATCACAGAGATTTTCGTCCTCCAATGCATGAATACCCAATGGCTGGGCCTCATGGACCCCCAATGCATCACAGGCCACCAATGCATCATCCACCTCACCCTCATTACATGCCTCGTCCGTACATGCCCCGCCCCCACCATCCTCCATTTGAGAAAATTGAAAATAAAAAAGACAAATTTCCCAACTATTTACATCATGTTCAGCCTGAAGATGATCCACTGGCTACTAGGACTCTCTTTGCTGGTAACTTGGAAATTAACATTTCAGATGAAGAGCTCCGACGCATCTTTGGCCGTTATGGCATTGTAGAGGACATTGACATTAAACGCCCACCTCCGGGCACAGGAAATGCATTTGCATTTGTTCGCTATCAAACTTTAGACATGGCTCATAGGGCTAAAGTAGAACTTTCTGGCCAGTATATTGGCAAATTCCAATGTAAAATAGGATATGGTAAAGCTACGCCCACTACTCGAGTATGGGTAGGTGGTCTAGGTCCCTGGACATCTGTTGCCCAATTGGAAAGGGAATTTGATAGGTTTGGGGCCATAAAAAAGATTGAATATGCTAAAGGGGAACCTCATGCATACATTTTGTATGACTCTATTGATGCTGCCCAAGCTGCTGTAAAAGAGATGAGAGGTTTTCCTCTTGGTGGTCCAGAAAGACGTCTACGTATCGATTTCGCCGATGTTGGCACTGGGGGCCCATACAGGCCAAAGCCTTATGCACCTCCTGTAGGGGAAGACGGTAGACCTGTAGAAGGCTATGAAGGTTATGAAAACTGGGAGGAAGGGGCAGCTTACCCTGCCTATGGAACGCCTGGATACAGGGGAAGAGGTGGTCGTGGCAGAGGGCGAGGGATGTACAGAGGCGTATATCATGGTTCGGGAGATTATCGTGATGAAGAGTGGAGGCGAGCCCCAACAGATCCTGAATACGAGGGACGAGTCCGTCGCTCTGGGTCCCGAGAACCGGGTGTGGACCGCTCTCGCTCACGAACACCGCGCCGACGATCCCCCGACAGTGACTCGGACGGGTCCCCTCGTCGTGGTGGCGGCATGCTGGCATCCGCTCGGACATTGCCTGAAGTTGTACGCAAAGCTACCACAATATGGAATGGTGCCCTAATTTTAAAGAACTCTCTATTTCCTACTAAGTTCCACCTGACTGATGGTGATTCTGAGATTGTTGACAGTTTGATGAAAGATGAAGATGGCAAAAACCAACTCAGAATAACACAGAGACTGCGCTTGGATCAACCAAAACTAGATGATGTTCAGAAGCGCATTGCCACATCCAGTTCACATGCCATTTTCTTGGGAGTGGCAGGGTCGACAGCTTCCATTACAAATGAAGATGCAAGTATCCAGACCAGGCCAATGAGGAACTTGGTATCTTACTTAAAGCAAAAAGAAGCAGCGGGTGTTATTTCTCTCCTGAACAAAGAGACAGAGGCTACAGGTGTACTATACTCCTTCCCACCTTGTGAATTCTCAACTGAGCTTCTCAAGCGCACTTGTCACAACCTAACCGAGGAGAGTTTGAAGGAGGACCATCTGGTAATAGTGGTAGTTAGGGGTGGGTCAGCCTAGTATGAACTTCTGAGCTCCCAAACTGGACAGACCACAGTCTGACCAAAAAGTTTGCAGTGAGATCAGTAACAGTGATGGTGACGGGTGGTTCTGCATAGAACAAACTAATTTATTAGATTAACACATTTTGAGTTTACATTACTAGCCTAAGTTCTGATAAAAGTTCCCTTGTCTTCAGAAATGTAATAACATTAATGATATGTATACTTGTGATGTGTAGTGATGTGAGGTGTTTGTAAATCTAAGTTAGTGCAAGTTTCACATTTCTTGTGCAAGTGCTGTGTTAGCCTTGTAGTGACAGCAATAATCATTATTATTGCAAATATGTAGATGAAAGATAGTTTTGCTAGAATTGCAGCAAATTTTTTTTTAAACTTTTTTTTAGTGTATATCTATTATGATAAAAAGTTATAGTGTATACTTATTCAGTGTATGTTAGGTGATGTGTAGTGTAAGTGTGTGAAGTTGCAAATAGAATATTTCATCTTATGATGTAGTTTTTTTAAACCTTGTGAGTTGTGATCAGGCAAGTGCAGTTGTTGACACAGTGACTGGTTTGTGATGTTCAAATGTGCCCTCAGTGATCAATAATCACTTGAGTGACAGTCCTAATGACTTGAAAGTCACTGCTCGATAATCAAGTGAAAACGCTTCTACCCTAAAATGATTCAGTGAAGCCTTGTGTTTGTGTTGTGGTCCATAAAGACTAAAATATGACAGTAACAAAGTGTAGGTAGACATAGTGATTGCTCAGAAGGCTGTGTTCAATATAAAAGTTATGGTTTGTTGTATCATAGTGAACAAAATAATAGTGATACAGTTAGGTATGCAACAGTCATTTTAGTTCCAACATTTGGTAAGTATTTTGTGAGTATGGACACATCCCCCGCTTTTGAAGCTTTTACCCCTGCTAAATGTTACAGATAAATATAGTTCTAGTTATTTTGCCATATGATAAAAGGTCAAATATAATTATTATCTGGCAAAACTTCACAGACTTGATGTGCATCATGATATAATGATGACAAAATAACATAAAAATGATTTTCTAAACTCAGGACTGTTGACCTCAGAATCAGCTGAAAGAAAAACATTGTTTTTGTGTTTTTATCATCATATCACAATACCCATCGCCTCTGTGAAGTTACGCCAGATAATTGAATTTGACCCGGTTTTATAATTAGGATAAAGATTTAAAAGATATGCTTATTTCTTACAGTTGAGCTTAAACTCACTAGTCAGGGCAATAGTGTCCATTGTGTTAAAAACACATTATTGTTTTTTTAATAATTTTCATTTTATGCACATGATGTTAGGTTTAAAAATACCTTTCATTAATTAATGTAGATATCTGAGATATCCTAGACATGCTTTTCTTTTAAATGGGCGTATTTTTTAACTGCAACTGCGGCATAGCCTGGCCATCACATCATTTTGTTTCTGAACATGTTAATGTCAGCAAAAATATCAAGTTATGGACTAAAAAACATCTGACTAGAAAAGATATACCGGTAACAGCTGTTTCACTGTAAGAACTGTTTGTCCAAAAACAATGCAATGTTTGTTTTCCAGGCTAACCCAAATATTTTTTTTAGTTTTAGTCACATCGGGCAATCTGGCAAGAAATTTTGTTTAGCCACAAATTGTAATCTAAATACGACCCGTTTAGGAGCACGTACACCTCTATATGCGGCATAAAAAACTAAACAACCATACACACAACTACTATTTCCATACCAGCCTAAACTTTATTCAAGATAGTTTGTAATTAATCAAAACTAATTAGGTTATCATCAAGATGTAATTTATATTCATCATAATTTTTGGATTCACAATAATTGCGGGGTGTTTTTATCGACTGGGACGGGCGAGAGAGGACACAGGACAGTTTTATTAATAATTTAAATCTTATAGCCATTTATTTTATGAGTTTCGAGCTTCGCCTAAATCAACAGTAAAATCCATAGGATCCTACGACCGCCTCGTCTTGTCTCGCCCTCCATCTGTGGAAACGCCATTACATTTCATTTGAAGTACCGAGTAGGTAATTAGGTTAGTTAAATAAACGCTGCAACTTTGTACTTATTCAGCTGACATAGCCAGCCGCACTGGACTAGAGAAAACCTGGAATAGTCGTGTCATCAACCGATTTCGTAAGTATATGTGGCAGTGGTAAGCAATTGAGTTCCTAATCTGAATCAATCAATCTAATTAATTTCTGGTACGTAATTATACTGGATGCTTTTTACAGGCTCCAAATTTTTACAGGGTGTTCTACTCATGAATATGAACAACTTTCACTATGGGACCAACTCTGAAATTACGAAAACAAAATCAGCTATTTAATAAAAAAGTTCAATACCTACTTGACCAAAATGTATGAAACGGCTGATTTTTTTTTCGTGATCTCAGAGTTGGTCCCATACTGAAAGTTGTTCATATTCATGAGAACACCCTGTAAAAAAAAGCATCCAGTATAGTAAATCTCAAGTTGCGACAAGTATAACAAGTAATCAAATAGAAGACCCGGACTCCACCAAAGCGGAGAGAAGAGATGCTTAACAGCTAGGGTGTATTCACCGAAGCTGTGCGGAGATGCGTTCTGGCTAGATCGGAACAGAGATGTGTTCTGGCTAGAGCGGAGCAGAGATGTGTTCTGGCTAGAGCGGAACTGAGCTGCGAGCTTCGGATGTGGCCCCCCGCGGCGGGTAGGTTGTGCGTTGCGGGGGAACTAGCGGTGCTGCTCGCCGCACATCTCGTCTGCACCGCCAGTTTGCGAGGCACAGCTCACATCTCGGTTTTGTCCACGCTAAGCTAATATGAGACATCTTTCCTCTGTGCTCAACCGTATCTGACTGAAGCTAAGTGGAGACGAGATATGTAAATAATTAAATGATATTTGTTGTTTCTTACACATCTCGTCTCGTTTCGTCTCCGCTTTGGTGGAGTCCGGGCCTTACAGCCATCTTTTCAGCCTGTCTGCTTCGATAGGGGATACATTTTAATGGCATTTTTTGGGATTAACGAAAACTAATAAAAATGTATGCTGTACTGCAGCCATCCTCGATGGCCAGCTAATTGGAAAAACCATCAATGCCTACCTTGAAACCCACACGAAGAGAAGACCTTTTGTGCAAGCACTCGTGATTTAACTAAGCACGTTATTCATTTTTGCATAATTTGAAAACCTAATGGAATTTGCAGGAAAATCCAGTAGATGCACTAAAGTTTCGCTCCTACAGTGTGTTTACTAACTAAAGCGCTTGTACGTGTGTACCTTTAGCTTCTTTATTATAGGTCCAAAGGTCAACGACCCGAAGATAAAAGTTCGCCAACAAGACTAAATAATGAGGTCATAACGGTGTTATTTACTTGTGCTTTCCGTGTAGCTGTGGTTTATCAATAAACGTTTCTTTGATACAAGTTTGTGTTATTTATTGGTCCTGAATTTACCTTTCTATAGGTATACGAGACAGCACTACAAATTAGTACCGAGTTAGGTAATACCTACACACACTGCACATGCAAATTAGGGACCTACTTAGCAATAGTACCTAATGAGTTTACAAGTACGCTTACTGACAACGAAATTCAAGCCAAATGCTATAAGACGAAAACTGCGGGTTGGGGCCTGGACACATCACCACGGCGCGGCGCCGCCACCACCGCGTAACGGCACGATGCCGCTACCGGGAGACGGCACGGTGCCGTGTGTACGGTGCATCGCGGACACAAGGCAGCAACCATCGTTCAGTTTTTGTCGTGTGCGTTACTCCAGCGGAATGTTGTCGCTTTTCAGGATTTCGGCTTGACAGAAAATTAGTACCCCATCTCGTGTAATTGTGCCCGAAATTAATAATTTGTGCGTCCAGCCGATCCAAAGATATTCACGAAAAACAGATTTCGCTGGAGTAACGTTACTGCAGCGACATGTTTTTTTACCCGTGGTCGTAGCTGAATACAAACTAGCTACTTAGATAGATATAATTTGTGCCTAATTGTGCCCAAAAAATATAATTTGTGCGTCTTGAGGTTTCGGAGTTATTCAAGATTCCGCTGGGGTAACGTTTAGCAAATTGCTGTATCTCTTAAACGGCATGACATACAACTACGATTTTTTTTACTACGGTGGGTCTTAATTTGTGCAATTTTATTTTTTCTATAATTGACACCTTTGGATAATTAGATTTTTTTTTTCAAAAAAACTAAAATCGATCCTCGCGCTTCAATGAGAAACCCTAGAAACTTACCAATTATGGTGATTTGTACCTTTCATGAACTCAAAGCATCATGTGAAATTCGATGTTTATATTCCAACTCCTTAGAGAGTTATTCCATTTTAATTAAAATCTGGCCACGATATAATGTAACGCTCCAATACATGAGTTATTATTAAGTGACTGATATTATGATTATACTAATAATTAGTACCCTTATTCAATTGTTTATCCTTAAAGTTTCAGCTGAAAAAACCTTCTAACTACTTAGATATAAGAAAAAAACGATAGGAAAAGAAATCACACGATTAACCGAACAATTTCGAATTACTACATAAAAGCGGGCTCGCAGTACATTATGCCCACCTTCTTAAATTGGTAGTATTATAATTGTATTTTTATGGGTACAGGTGCGTACAAAACGTTTAATTAGGTAACTATTTATTTACTTTTATATAAACATGTGACATAGAGAGTTATCAGAGAGTAGGAAGTGACCTAAGGGCGAGCGCGCACTGCGGTGCGTTTTTCTAACGCATAATCTGTGAAGTATGGAATTTCTGAAGTGCGCGCACTGCGGTCATGCGTTTTGTTACTGTAGGCCCCGCCCAGTGCGGCAGAACTAACGTAAACGCACCGCAGTGCGCCCGCTTATTGTCGAGTTTATTACAGATATAATGTTTCGAAAGTTGGATACTTAGTAGATTTAAAAAATATTAATAACTCCATACCGATAGATATTGGTTCGTATGGCCTGATGACGTCACTTGCCTTAAATTATTATGTACGAATATGCACTTCTACCACCATAGACTTATAAAAAAAGGAGGACTCCGCGCCACGCATATCGAAAGTGAAGCACAGTAAGTATGCTGGACCATTTGTACAGACGCCAGTACATCTAGCTACTACAATCTGTCAGATTTCTTTAATAGATTTTCAACTTTATCGCTAAAGCATAAGGTTCAAAGTTGATTGGGAAAATCTGACAGTTTCGGGTAGCTTGATATGCTGGGGTCTGTACAAACTCGCCTCACGCACACATTTACGTCATAGTGTGCCGAACAGTCGCCATTACGTGGCCATAAGCACAATGTACCACAAAACCAATGCGTTATTGTCCAGCCGAAATTACACGCGTTGTAATTATACACACAATTCCTTGAATTACTGGGAAAAAGATAATGCGCACACGCTCTCCACACACGAAATTGGCGGCCAATTACTCGTGTCAAATAAAATTAACACCGAACCGAACTAAAAGTGCGTTTTACGAAAGTTGGTACCATTGTTTTTCATTGAAGAATGTTTACAAAAAAACATTCCATACGGCAACTTCGAATGAAGCAACGACAAACTCTGGGGATTCCCGCCAAGTAATATTTTATTATCCCGGTCGTTCTGACGGCATAGCATAGGGTAGATGTATTTTAGAATTGGCTGAGACAGACAACATAGACATCCTGTTTTTCATTGAAGAATGTTTACAAAAAAACATTCCATACGGCAACTTCGAATGAAGCAACGACAAACTCTGGGGATTCCCGCCAAGTAATATTTTATTATCCCGGTCGTTCTGACGGCATAGCATAGGGTAGATGTATTTTAGAATTGGCTGAGACAGACAACATAGACATCCACTTTCCTCAATTTGATCAATTTGTGAATATTTCTATTAAGTAGGTACCTAAATAATAAAACAAAATTTTACAGAGGTATCAATCATGCTATTTTATTTCAATTAAAAACTAAATCTATAAAGGTATTTTTTCTTTTATTTTTGTGGCAATAAAAATACACGTTCTCGTCAAATAAACCTTTGGTCTTTATTAGATTGCTGTACTTACTAACATTTGACTGAGAGTTAAAAGGTTTGCAAATCCTTAATATCATTTATGGCTTACACACTGTGTGTACGTAATACCTACGTCTTTTACAAAACAATAAATTATAAGTAACACTTTTGTGAGAGACTGTTTCAAAAAACGAAATGTTGTACTACATATTTAAGAAGGTTGGCACAATGTACTGTAAGCCCGCTTTGATGTAGTAATTCGAATTTGTTCGGTTAATCGTGTGATTTCTTTTCCTATCGTTTTTTTCTTATATCTAAGTAGTTAGAAGGTTTTTTCAGCTGAAACTTTAAGGATAAACAATTGAATAAGGGTACTAATTATTAGTACCTATAATCATAATATCAGTCACTTAATAATAACTCATGTATTGGAGCGTTACATTATATCGTGGCCAGATTTTAATTAAAATGGAATAACTCTCTAAGGAGTTGGAATATAAACATCGAATTTCACATGATGCTTTGAGTTCATGAAAGGTACAAATCACCATAATTGGTAAGTTTCTAGGGTTTCTCATTGAAGCGCGAGGATCGATTTTAGTGTTTTTGAAAAAAAAAATCTAATTATCCAAAGGTGTCAATTATAGAAAAAATAAAATTGCACAAATTAAGCACAAATTAAGACCCACCGTAGTAAAAAAAATCGTAGTTGTATGTCATGCCGTTTAAGAGATACAGCAATTTGCTAAACGTTACCCCAGCGGAATCTTGAATAACTCCGAAACCTCAAGACGCACAAATTATATTTTTTGGGCACAATTAGGCACAAATTATATCTATCTAAGTAGCTAGTTTGTATTCAGCTACGACCACGGGTAAAAAAACATGTCGCTGCAGTAACGTTACTCCAGCGAAATCTGTTTTTCGTGAATATCTTTGGATCGGCTGGACGCACAAATTATTAATTTCGGGCACAATTACACGAGATGGGGTACTAATTTTCTGTCAAGCCGAAATCCTGAAAAGCGACAACATTCCGCTGGAGTAACGCACACGTTTTTGTCTTGTATCAAGTCTTGGTCAAGAGACGACATGGACCGCGAGAGACGTATTATTGTGCTCCTGTTACTAAGACGACGAATGAAGAAACCGTGCCGTCGCACGGTGCGCCGCGCGCGTCAATTCTTAGTTGGTCTGCTCGAACGTGCTTGTTGCTCGTTCGAGCAGACCTCGTCGTCCCCGTCGTTGCCGATCGCTTTACTTATATTATAGTTAGACTAGCGACCCGCCCCGGCTTCGCACGGGTGCAATGCTGATCACTACATAGTATAAAACAAAGTCGCTTCCCGCTGTCTGTCTGTCTCTATATATGCTTAGATCTTTAAAACTCCGCAACGGATTTTGATGCGGTTTTTTTTAATAGATATAGTGATTCAAGAGGAAGGTTTATATGTATAATACATGCATAGTATAGTAGAGAAACACTGATAATTTTAGAGCCATTATTTCTCGTAAAAAGTATAGGATAAAAAATCGTTATTGTGGGTTATCCCTAAGAGATAGACATATACCATCGCGGACTTTTTTGTAGAACTTTTTAAGGTGTACAATATTGTAGTACATTATTTTGATCTATCTTGAATGGTTCAGCCAGCGTTTACAATGTGAGCGCAAAAAAATGTGTTTATTTACGACATCACATTAGAAACCTCTAAAATTATCAGTGTTTCTCTACTATATTATGCACGTATTATACATATAAACCTTCCTCTTGAATCACTCTATCTATTAAAAAAAACCGCATCAAAATCCGTTGCGGAGTTTTAAAGATCTAAGCATATATAGGGACAGACAGACAGGGAAGCGACTTTGTTTTATACTATGTAGTGATTTAGCCTGCTAATGACCTTTATGATGACAATAATTAAAAAAGACATTGATTGTATAGGTTTTTTTTTAATTTAAGTCCAAGAGCTAACTCATTTGTTAATCACCGTGATTAAGGTTAAGATATTATTAGATACTAATGACATGAGCATTAGCAATGGGCCCTAGTCACAATACAATTCTATTGTCTGTAATATAGGTAACTAATTAGAGAATAGCGAATGATAATGAGGGTAGTTGTATAAAAATATTTTAACCTTAATCACGGTGATTAACAAATGAGTTAGTTCTTGGAATTAAATTAAAAAAAAACCTATAAGTACAGACGCCAGCACATCAAGCTACTACAATCTGTCAAATTTGACAGTTTCGGGTAGCTTGATGTGCTGTCGTCTGTACAATCAATATCTTTTTTAATTATTGTCATCATAAAGGTCATTAGCAGGCTAAATCTAACTATAGGTATGTAATACCTATAAGTAAATCGATCGGCAACGTCATTTAACTACGGCAAAAATTTGAAAACTCACATTTCGAAAATTCAAAATTTCAAAAAATGCTACGTGCTAGCGGTGCCTAAAGACGCCTACAGACGCCAGCATATCAAGCTACTACAATCTGTCAAATATCTTTAATATGTAGATTTTCAACTTTATCGCCAAAGCATAAGGTTCAAGGTTGATTGGGAAAATGTGACAGTTTCGGGTAGCTTGATATGCTGGCGTCTGTACATGAATTGTATGTCATCTTGATCGCCGTGTATGGGACCATAGCTCGTGTGAGCACCAACCTAACAGTTCCATTATATTTCGAAAAAACGTACTTTTAGTGTTTTCTCCCATACAAAAAAAAAACAAATCTTTTTTTTCTCACGCGTATTGTGACTCGTACCATCCATACGTTAATAATATGTAAAGGGAGGTATACCAGAGCCATTACAATTTTTTTTTTTTAATTCTTTAATTTTCTATGAGTACCTATGGAGTTCGATTTCCAGACCACTGTGCGCCGCGCCGTGGTGATGCGGACGGGCCCTTTAGGGGGCAACTCTTCCCACTTCGAAACTGGGACCAATTCCACCTTTTCTAATTTGATAATAGGCAACTGGGCCCACGTTAGTTTAGGTATTTTGACGATCACTGAATATTCTCTAGGGGTTTATTGGTCCCAATAAAGTGATAGGTTACTGATGGTCAGTTGATCTCATTCGTTTTATGTAATCATACTAATGACAATTTTTTTTATTCCATAACTAAACAATATCGCTCCTTACAAAAGAACAAAAGTTTTACTCAAAACCAAAAAAAAAATCTTAAAAGGCGTGATAAATCATTCAAGTAGAAATCTTAATTAATTTCTCAGTAGGTACAGTCCTATACTAATTTCATTGTCAATCAATTTTATTCTCGAAGTGTTCTTGGCCTTGTGATTTAGGGCTATAATTTTTATTCTAGTCTCATTTGCAACGCGCTACAGAAGCGATGCCAACGCGCTACTAATGCGCTACAGCCTCGCGACTGTATCTATACAAACGCGCGACCGTGTCGGACGACATCGGGGAGAGAACGGAGGGAGGGTGGCGCGTGAATGGAGATGTGGAGAACCGAGCATCAGAATCGCGTTTGCATCGCGACTGAGAATCGTGGTGTGGGCGAGGGCAAACAGCTAGCGACCGCATCGCGACTGTATCGATGCGAACGCACGACAGCATCGCTACAAAAAGTCGCCGTGGGCGAGGGGTCTAACATGTGTGCTACTGCGGGGTAATTGCGTAACACACACTAACAGTAGGAGTGGTTTTCATTTTGACAGTTCAACAACATTCATTGCGTTATCTACGTTGTTGAGCAGTTTTTTTTCTTCTAAAGCAATGGATTAGCAATATCCTTCAAAATGATTCAGATTGTGATTGATCCTGTGTTACCTACGCAATTAGGGTGCTGTGTATCTGTACCTAATATAATGATTCAATGTATTTCCTCCAAGGTCTGCCTACCTTGATAGATACTATTAAAAAAATCTCCATCCTGTTAATATTTTCCAGCCGAAACCTGGTACTATTATTATGCAGTACCTAGCGATCCTCCTGGACACTTGTCACTGCGTGGAGTCATACACTGCTTGTTGTGAGACATTTTACATGAAGAAAGGAGATGCCTTACTGAGGTCTAAAACTCCAGAAGCGGCTTGTAATTTCTTTGTTTGCATGTGGCTGGTGTAAGTAAGAAACAAGAATTTTTGCAGACCTAATTTTTCGGATTCCACAAAGTGGACTTTATGAAAGCCGCAGGAATTCCCTGGTTGCGAGAAGCACAGGACCGGTCGTTGTTGCGACGATTGGGGGAGAGGTCTATGTCCAGCAATCTAAAGACTGCAGCTGCTGTGATGATTTTTAGCCACGGTTTTCAAACGGAAATAAAAGATTTCTCAGGTCCAGAAAAAGATGGCGAGATGAACTGCCGTGCGATTCTGTAAACATCTCACCGTGAAAGCTTGGGTGAAGTGAGCTGTCATTCGCTAGGGATTGACAGATTGACACTATTAAGTGCTCACTTCACTTATGATTTCACGGTGATTGACTGGCTAACAGCAGTATAGGTACAAGAACAAGTGGAAGGGTGGCCTTTGCCTTATACCTATTTCTAAAACAATATAAAAAATAGCTATACAGGGTGTTTGGTAGAAGGACCAACACAATTTTCTTAGGGATAGGAAGTGTCATATTATCGTAGTTTTCACCCATATCTTAAGTGTCACGGTAGTTAGTGATTCACATTAGTAGGTACGCGTTTAGAACTACTAAAACTTGTCTTCCTCAACTACAGTTGGACTTCGCAGTATTCTGTTTTAGGGCTGAGTAAGGGGTCCATATTGGCTCACCTAAAGTTCTTTACACGAAATTGTTCTTCCTAATGATTTGTAATCCTAATGATCACTCTTCCTAAAATTTTTCATCCTAAAGTTTTCATTCATACTATTTGTAGTGCTACCGACGATGTTCATAACACTCATGTTTCCGAAAATTGTAATTGATAATATCATTAATGTAAATATATTTAAACTCCTACTGTTTTTTATCATAACGCTTTTATCCCTAAACATAATTGGAGTTGAAAATTTAGGTGAACTTTGGCGCACCCCCTGCGCTAAGATAGGTCGACGGAGCCCCGCTTCGCGGGGCTCCTATTTCTGGGTGGTTATTTTTTTTTCTAACCTAACCTATCCGAGTCGGGGTACCTACTCTGAGTCGGTGTGTTAACCATAATGACGTTTTTTATATATATTAAACGTTAGACTTTGAATAATAGTGTAAAAGATGGTTATGTTGAGAAAATATAGGAAAACAAATAAAAGTATAATAGATGTTTATTGCTAATAACATTATGAAGTTGAATGCTTCGGAATTATGAACATTAGAGACAGAGTACTTAGTTAGGAATTGTGATTGTTAGGATGAAAAATGTTAGGAAGAAAATTTTCGGATTTCCAATTATCGGAGTTGAAAATTTAGGTGAACTTTGGCGCACCCCTGAGTAAGACATTTATACAACGTATAACGTTAAATGCGCAAACCCTGAAAATAGTTTGATCAGAATAACGAGCAGAATTAATTCAACTACTTTTTAATATAGGTCACATTTTAAAAAAAAAATCTTCATTAAAAACGTTGCCGTGTCTATTTATTAATAGGTCAAGCAACCCAATGTCAGCGCGGCGCAGCGGCCCGGTGACGACTCCTCCCTCGATAAAGCGTCGTCGCAGACGCAAGAAACGATCAGAATGGCCAGTAAAACTAAAACAGTACATAAAACCTTTACAATTTTTTTAATGACTTATTTTCTCTCTGAAATAGGTCAATTGAATTAAAAATCAGTTGGGGTGTCTGAGGTTTTG
The DNA here is from genome assembly GCA_949629135.1 of Eremobia ochroleuca. Taxonomy (NCBI): domain Eukaryota; kingdom Metazoa; phylum Arthropoda; class Insecta; order Lepidoptera; family Noctuidae; genus Eremobia; species Eremobia ochroleuca. The sequence goes on along the minus strand of OX451401.1, from coordinate 6,694,142 downwards.
CGCATTTAACGTTACACGTTGTATAGTGCTTAGGGAGCGTGTTCTCTTAGAACCTTATTAGTGTCCTCAGAGGTTCTATGCGTTAGGTCTAATAGGACACGTACCAAGAGACAAACGTTGTAAAACGGTTCCCGGTCTCACTGAAGTGGGTACATTGTTTGTAGAGAGATAAATTAACGTAGCAAGATTTATTTAAGCGCAAGCGTCACGATCCCTTTGCCCCTTCACTTTATCAAGACTATGGCAGATATCAGCGACAACCTGCGAGAAGGGAGATGTTGGCGTTACAGCATTTATAATACTAAATAATATATACATATATTATATACCTTTGCATACCCTCTTGTCTTCTTAGCTTCACATATGAATAATTGTAATACTTATATTATATTTATGTACTAACCGTCAATTCCCAATATTAACATCACCTTGCATCCCCTCCTTGTCCCCAAACTTTCTAAGTCGGGACAAGGCAAATTAGTTTATGGGAATTCATTTCTTATAACGGTGGGAGAGTGTCCAGTCTGGAGACAAGCTCTACAGAGCCGTACGGTGGCGGAGTGCGGCTCTTCCCCCTTAGGGGGGAACCGAACTAAACACTAATATTTAACATAATTAGGAAAAACGAAATTTTATCAGCCTAGGGTAATTTAGGTACAGTCACAAGTTCAACATTATGATGATCATCAGACTGGTCGAGGGTCTTCTCATGACAGGCCTGTCGGTCTAGTGGTCAGTGGTCCTGGCTGCTATGCCCAAGGTCGTGGGTTCGATTCCCACCTAGGAAAAATGTTAGTGTGATGAGCACGATCATTTGTTCTTTGTCTGGGTGTAATTTATCTATAATATGTATGTATTTAGAAATATAATGTATGTTTATCAGTTGTCTAGTACTCATAGCACAAGCTCTGCTTAGTTTGAGACTAGATGGCGTTGTGTGAAATTTGTGGAATATTATTATTATTATTATTACTAAGCTTGTAAGAGAGGTAGGTAGATAAAAAAACATGTATATCTACTCAGCTTGAGCACAAGGCCTTATGGGCCGTATTGAATGACTATTTCATGAAATTACGAGTATATGAATTTAGGAGCCGTTCAAGTATTACGTAAGCAGATTTTATGCAATTATTAACTTTGTATTCAAAATATTTGTGTTCAAACCAAAATTGCCTTTTGTAGAAAATCCGTAAAAGTAAAGAAATAAATGACTGCTAACGTAATCACCATCCATCCCCATGTCATCAAAATAACTAAGACAAAGACATCCCCCCCCCCCCCCCACCGTAGTGCTTACGTAATATTTGAACGGCCCCTTAGAGGTTTGTATTGGTGATTTTACTGATCATAATTCTGTAATATACATACTTGTTAAGGTGGCGAATCATATTTTCAACATACAGCCTGACAGTGGCATGCAAATTGCAAAAAAACGTATGAACATTTGAACTTCAGGGGCTACCCTGGCACGTCTCACGTAAGTTAAAATGATTGGCATATTTTTAGTACCCTTGGCCCCTAATTTATTACGAATCTCATACAGTCTGGCCGCGGTTAGCGCAACCTTGCAGCTTCCTTTCTCAATCAAACTCAGCCTTGACTTTTGTTAATTACTCAATTTCCGAGCAGGAAATTGAATGTTTTTTATTACTATACATACACTTTTTATTCTTTCCGTTATAAACTTCCGCCTGAATATACTGAAAGGTAGAATTTCACTAGTGGTTTCAGAAACTTGCTTTCTTTCTTTTGACAGATGGACAACCGGAATATAAAGAAAATCATGGTGTTAGAGAGACACCTTAAATCTTTGTTTCACGATATGAATAAAGCATGTGATAGAACCCAGATTTATCAATCCAGGTAAATATTTTTTTCAGGCAGAAGTTATTTATATGCTGGATGATCTTTTTTACCGTCTCCAAATTTTTACAGTGTGTTCTACCCATGAGTATGAACAACTTTTACTATGGGACCAACTCTGAGATCACGAAAAAAAAATCTGATGTTTAATATTCTTGACCAAAATGTATGAAGCAGCAGATTATTTTTCGTGATCTCAGAGTTGGTCCAGTAGTGAAAGTTGTTCATATTCATGGATAGAACATCCTGTAAAAATTTGGAGACGGTAAAAAAAGCATGCAGTATATATTAGGACTAAACACAAACGAATTAGGTAATATAGGGCTATTACAATGTTAATTTCTAGATATCATCTGATGTATGCCTACTACCTACAACTACATAAACGGGAGGAAGCATCGCGAGTTACCTGAAGAAGGCTCGCGAGTTTGCCAAGCAGAACTCGCATCTGGTCCTCGTGTTTTGGGTTGAGTATACACTCGAAGTAAGTTTACTCGTCTCCGGCATTCTTCACCCTCTTCATTGCTTCACCATTCTTTTTCTCCGGAATTAGGACTAACTAGGGAATTAGGATTGAGACTTATCGATCGTTGAGTTTTTGTTCGAATGATCGTAACTTCGGTCGAACTGGCGGTGCTTGGGGGAGACCCAAGTCCAGCAGTGGACGTATTTCTGCTGAAATGATGATGTTGATGATCGTAACTTTATAGAATTCGCCATCGTCACTTGTTGCCAGTAGGTATTCTGTAACATGATATAACTTATCAATTAATAAACAGCCGTGCGATTCTGTAACCATCTCACTGTGAACACTTGGGTGAAATGAGCGTGGAGTGAGACGTCAATAGTGTCAATCTCTAGCATCAGCATGACTCACAGCTCACTTCACCTTAGTTATCACGGTGAGATTTTCCCAGAATCGACCGGCAGTTTCATGATGGGAATTGTACAGACGCCAGCACATCAAGCTACTACAATCTGTCAGATTTATTTAATAGATTTTCAACTTTAGCGCTAAAGCATAAGGTTCAAAATTGATTCGGAAAATCTGACAGTTTCGGGTATCTTGATATGCTGGCGTCTGTACTTTAGCGATAGGACAAACGCATCTTTATGCTGAAGTGTCTAGTTTTGATTTGTTAGTTCATAAATTCTAGTAGATTTGATATTGTTACACTGACAAACAATTAACTTTCTTATTTCTAATTACTCAGACACGGAAAAACTGCTGGAAATTATAAAATAAGCTTAATATTAGTCTTTACCTTATCTACTTTCATATTATTCGTTAATTTATTTAAACATATTATATCTTACAAAATTTTTAGTTTTAGAATGATTACTATTTTAGTCATTGTAAATATTATTATATTCTTTTTAATTTTGCTTCAAATAAATTTAATATTATATTTTTATAACGTTAGTTAAAAAAATAAAGTTTAACCTCGCATGTAATTAATGTAAATCTTTATCTTTTACTTAATTCTTGAATAAATTTTTTTTTTATTTTTTTTTATTATAATGTAGCTTACCTATTGTTTTGTAGCCTTGAGAACCGAGATGAATGTAGGTAGATCGGTGCCTCTATAGTTTTCATCGACGCAGACGTGATTCACATATTAAACCGGCCCAAATTACCGCCTTGATTCTTCGTGTCGCGGTAACTTTAAGCAAATTAGGTTGGAGCAATTTATTCAATTTGGACTACTGCAAAGGTCACGCTGAGCCGCAGAATCTGACTTCATCATTTCAATTATGGTTCAAAGTCACCGTCTTTAAGCACTTAGGAACTGCCAAATTCTTCGTCAATTGTCTTAAATGCTACACTGCTACACTAAGTACAGAGTGGCAGTGACATGACGCGCAAACCGCAACCATGAATTCAGCACATGGTCCTAAATAGGTACTAGTGTAAAAAAAAAATTAAGCTGGGGGGGGGGTCCAGAATCATGAACTGAATCCGTAGTAAAAGCTTGCGCGTCGATGTCTTTGCCATCCTGTAGGTATAGAGATCTGTGCCTAGAGTAGGTATTCTGTAGTTGGATGGGGGGTACTATCGAAATCGCCAGAAAAATCGAACCGATCGTTGTTTTTAGTCTATGGATGATATGGACCCATTTTTGCAAACAAGAACCAACCCACAGCAGGTTGGCTGTAGGTTGGTTCTTGTTTGCAAAAATGGGTCCATATTTAAGCCTAAATATTAACCTAAAAACAGTCCGTTGGAATTATTATTAAGCTTTAAAATGCTAAATGCTAGATGTGCGCGGTGCGCGTGAAGGTTGAAAATGAAACAAAACCTTCCCCTCTTCACCCGCGCGGGGAATGTTTTCCGTGCAGCTCGGAAAACAAAAAAATCGTGTTTTCATACACACATTTGTATGGCCACGCCTCTTTGTTATGTATGACGTTTTTGTGTAATGTTTCGAAAAAACACGCGCAGGAGACACGGGTTTAATAAATGTTATTAAGTAAATAAAAGTTTTAAAAGTAATTCGAGTTTCAATTAAAATTCATTAAGTGATAGGCAAAATAATTTTATTGAATAATAAAATTTGATAGCTTAGCTACCAGTTAAACAGAGCCGGTGTAGACGAGGTCTTATGAAGTTTTTTTTTTATCTGGCAAAGGTATACATAGGTACTGTATTAGATTACCTAAGTTACATTTATTATTATTTAAGTCTGCTGCTACATTCTTGTTGGAGGGGCCCGTGGCTTGGCTAAATAATAACAGCGGCACAGGTCGATCGATCAGGTTAAGCTACGCTTGCCCCGGTTGGGCTGTGGATGGGTGATCATCTTTACATACCGAGACCCCTCCGTGCCTCGGAATGCACGTTAAGCCGTTGGTCCCGGCTGTTATTTGTGGATCTTTGACAGTCGTTATGGGTAGTCAGAAGCCTCAGTCTGACAACCAGTCTTACCAAGTGGTATCGTATTACCCAGTAACTGAGTTGTGGAGGTCAGATAGGCAGTCGCTCCATGTAAAATACTGATATTCAGCTGCATCAGGTTAGACTGGAAGCCGACCCCAACATAGTTGGGAAAAGGCTAGGCAGATGATGATGCTACGTTCTTGTTATAATTAAGTGGGATACGTATATAATTACCTACAAAGTAGGTATTTTGATACTTTTAAAACACCAGCACCCAACTTAGGGCAAGATTCACAGATCGCACATTGACTTCACTTGTTAAGGCCCGATTTTTCAATCGTCGAGAGAACTTTTATCTGAAAACCAATTCCCGTAATAAAAAACGTTCTAAATCTAGTGACAATCTCATCTCAGCGACAATCAGTGTCAAAATAGAGGTATTTTTGACAGATTGAGACCGAAATCAACGCAACAAGCGCATTAACCCTACAGAGCATGATTTTTCTTATAAAAATACACTAGCCCGCAAATATGATGCCATTTCTCGAAAAAATATTTACAAAAATCATAACTCAATAGAAACGTATGTTTTTGTGTATGACCCATATATGGCACATCACGCATTATAATGTGAATTTGTGTTACGTAGTATCAATGAAATTACAAGATTACACGTAAAATGACAAATATGAACATGAACTTACTTCTACTAATTATTTCCACACTGAAACGATTCAATTTTATCATTTTTTTGCTATTATTATACGCTGCTCGTTAATCGTATTCAAATTGCATACCTACCGATTTGAAGAAAACATAAATGAATAAACATAAATGTTTATTCAGGTCTATCCAAAATATCTGGTACTAAATTCGAAACTGAAATACATAATAGTTAATCAATTGTCAATACTAGATTACGCTACTTGGATCGATTTTTGAAATATAAGACATTTTTCGGTATGTCCCATATGTGGGACACTATGCTCTGTAGGGTTAAGACTGTCGCGTACAGGTGCGACGCGACTCTAGTCGCGTCGCGCCTGTATGCGGTAGTCAAATTAAAGGACAATGACCAATTTCTATTAACACTTAATGAAAATTGTTCTACCAGAATAGCGTCGTACGTACCGTCGCGACTAGAGATGGGCAGAGGGTTTAAACCCAATGGGCGGAAACGGGTTTAAACCGGGTTTTTTGGGTTTAAATGGGTTTAAACCCGAGTAAAAACCCAAACAGCGGGTCTAAATTAAGTATTTTCACTAATATCTTCAGTCGTGGACCTAACACGATATGGGTACTTCTAGTGTTTTTTGGAGTGTAAATATCACTGATAGTGGTGCATTTAACAGCACATCAAGTTTGAAAACTTACTCTTCGAACATGACATTTCAACAATTATTGTATTATTTATGCAAGTATTTCATCACAGCTAGAGATAGGCAATCAACCGGGTTTAAACCCTGGTACTGGGTTTAAACCCAATAAAAACCCATTTATTCCCTCCCACGGGGTTTTTATTCGGGTGTTTATTGATTTGGTGAAATTTATCATTTTAAACATGGTAAATGTAAATATTTGTGAATATTCTAGTACTATTCACTAATATTTACATACAACGTGTAACGTTAAATGCGCAAAACCTGAAAATAGTTTGATCAGAATAACAAGCAGTCACATTTTTAAAAAAATCTTCTATAAAAACGTCGCCGTGTCTATTTATTAATAGGTCAAGCAAGCCATCACATGCGCAAACCCGCCAAAATAGGTAACAAACACAAATTGTTGTCTACTAATTTAAATATTCTCATACGCGGGATAATAATAGCTTTTATTTCAATGCGAATACGAATCTTCCATACAGTACACAAAGACAATTTGAAGTAAACAATAATGCTATCTATCTTTTTAGGGTTCCGTACGTCCGAATTAAAAAACGGAACCCTTATAAGATCACTCGTGTGTTCGTCTGTCCGTCCATCACAGTCAATTATCTCCGAATCTAATAGGCTGATTAAGTTGAAATTTGGTACACATATCAACTTCTGTGACCCAAACGCAGAGGTGTGACGTAAATAGACGAAATCTGTATATGGTGTCCCCATATACAGATTTCGTCTATTTACTTTTGGGGTCAAGATGGAAAATTAAAAAACAAAATATCTGCAAACTGCATTGTGTGATATATCAAATGAAGGGCTTATTGTGAGGATCTCAAATATATATTTTTTTGTAATTTTAAAATAAACAGTTTCTAAGTTATTCAAGAAAATAGACGAAAATTGACCATTCCCCCCCCCCCCAAGCCTTATCTCCGAAACTACTGAACCTAAAATTTTGAAAAAAATACAGTAATTAATTTTCTATTTATAGATTATGCGAAAACTTATGAGAAGTCTATGATATGAAAAATAACATGGTAAATCACTCAGTATTGTGCGTACCAACTTACATTTGCAGTTGAAATGTATGGGAGAACATGATTTTTAACTACAATGTTAAGTTTGTCCTTGGGATAAATTCATTCCAGCTACGGAACCCTTCATTGTGTGTGGTCCGTCACGCACTTAAACGGTTTTTTTTTAAACATAAACTTAACCTAAGGGTTACAAAGAGAAAATTAAATGACGATCTGTACGGAGGCGGAGCGTGCGAAATACGTGACAGTGGCCATGTTTACTTCAGTCTGAGCGGCGCGGGCACATGCGTCGCAGGTGTAATTGTTTTACCCCGTTACTATTTACTCATAGCCGCGAATTTCGCGACTATGAGTAAATTAAATAATACAATAATTGTTTAAATGTCATGTTCGAAGAGTAAGTTGTCAAACTTGATGTGCTGTTAAATGCACCACTATCAGTGATATTTATACTCCAAAAAACACTAGAAGTACCCAAATCGTGTTAGGTCCACGACTCGTGGACCTAACACGATTTGGGTACTACAACAATTATTGTATTATTTAATTTACTCATAGTCGCGAAATTCGCGCGCACGCGCCGCCGGTAACGGAATAAAACAATTGCACCTGCAACGCATGTGCCCGCGCCGCCACTCAGACTGAAGTAAACATGGCCACTGTCACGTGTTTCGCACGCTACGCCTCCGTACAGATCGTCATTTAATTTTCTCTTTGTAACCCTTAGGTTAAGTTTATGTTTAAAAAAAACCGTTCAAGTGCGTGACGGACCACACAGAATGAAGGGTTCCGTAGCTGGAATGAATTTATCCCTAGAACAAACTTAACATTGTAGTTGAAAATCATGTTCTCCCATACATTCCAACTGCAAATGTAAGTTGGTACGCACAATATTGAGTGATTTACCATGTTATTTTTCATATCATGGACTTCTTATAGGTTTTCCCATATTCTATAAGTAGAAAACTAATTTCTGTATTTTTTCAAAATTTTAGTTCAGTAGTTTCGGAGAGAAGGGGGGAATGGTCAATTTTCATCTATTTTCTTGAATAACATGGAAACTATTTATTTTAAAATTACCAAAAAATATATATTTGAGATCCTCACAATAAGCCCTTTCATTTGATATATCACACAATTCAGTTTACAATTATTATTATTATTTTTTTTTAATTTTCCATCTTGACCCCAAAAGTGACCCCCATATACAGATTTCGCCTATTTACGTCACACCTCTACGTTTGGGTCTCAGAAATTGATACGTGTACCCAATTTCAACTTAATCGGTCTGGTAGATTCGGAGATAATTGACTGTGACGGACGGGCAGACGGACACACGAGTGATCCTATAAGGGTTCCGTTTTTTATTCGGACGTACGGAACCCTAAAAAAGATAGCTAGCATTATTGTTTACTTCAAATTGTCTTATTCATGGTACTGTATGGAAGATTCGTATTCGCATTGAAATAAAAGCTATTATTATCCCGCGTATGAGAATATTTAAATTAGTAGACAACAATTTGTGTTTGTTACCTATTTTGACGGGTTTGCGCATGTGATGGCTTGCTTGACCTATTAATAAATAGACGTGGGCGACGTTTTTAATGAAGATTTTTTGAAAAATGTGACTGCTCGTTATTCTGATCAAACTATTTTCAGGTTTTGCGCATTTAACGTTACACGCTGTATGTAAATATTAGTGAATAGTACAAGAATATTCACAAATATTTACATTTACCATGTTTAAAATGATAAATTTCACCAAATCAATAAACACCCGAATAAAAACCCCGTGGGAGGGAATAAATGGGTTTTTATAGGGTTTAAACCCAGTACCAGGGTTTAAACCCGGTTGATTGCCCATCTCTAGTCACGACACGCCTATCTGCGGAGCCTTTACTCATTTGTCGTTACCGCTTGATTTTATATCATCTGCACCCTAATTGCGTAATACACTATTGATCTCAATCTGAATCATTTTGAAGGATATTGCCAATCCATTGCTTCATATGTTCGAACAATTTGTCTGCTCAACAATGAATGTTGTTTAACTGTCACAATGAAAGCCATTCCTACTTTTAATGTGTAAATTGTGTTACGCAATTACCCCGCTGCTGTGTGAAGGTACAGTACGTAAGGGTGCGTTTCCACTGAAGCAGAGCTGGGCGGAGCGGAGCGGACTATAGGAATGGAAGGACTGTAGGAATCGTCCAATCACAGACGAGACGAGTGACGCGATGAGGATTTCAACCATTGTGATTAGTCGATTCCTGCACGTCTCTGCTCCGCTTCGCCCAGCTCCGCTTCCGTGGAAACGCACCCTAAGTATCAAAAAGTAAGTGAAGCACTGCATTTTCAACACTGCCAAATTAACGAGTGGCCCTCTTTCAGTGTTTAGCCTTTCGGCACATTTGGTAGTCTCTTCTACACCGGCTCATCCCTCAAATCCAGGTAGCAAAAATAATATACAGCCATTTTTTAAATAAAATATCAATGAAAGTATCGTAACGTGAAACAAATTTACATTCTAATAACTTACGATGGAATGAAAATAGAAATATACAAAAGTATCACAAGAAAAATAAACAATTTTGTGGTAAACATATTTAGGAAAAAATGTTAATGACCAAACCCGATTTTTAGATAAATATGATGGCCCACAAGCAAAACTAGTTCAATCAAAGATAACTGTAAAGCTGCATCTACGCTAGGCGGGCCAAGCATAAGTGGAACACGAATTCGCATGGTGTGGCAGCATGTGCTCGTTCGAGGCTACTTAGGGTCAATTTATACTAGCGCAGAGTCGAAGCGCATCGAAGCGTCAAATTCTTTACAACTAAAGCGAAGCCGCACGAATGCGGGCGTATTCGCTAGAATACGCGCGCTCTTTTACTTGTAGTAATGGGCATCAACAGCAGTGCTATGGAATCACTTGCCAGTTGACTCTCGTAGCTGAAACGTGTGTAAAATGGTTGACATTGATCTTGCTATGATATTACTTATGCACCAGGAAAATTAATTTTTCGTCCGAGTCCATCGTGTTCAAAACCGACGCAGGCCAATTTTCGACTGATGACGAGAATGCGCGCGCACCAATCAGCGTTGTTCACGCGCAGACGCGCGAATTCCGACGAATGCGCGCGTCTTTTTAAAATCTCAAAAGTAATGTGTGCGTTACGCTGTGGAGTTAAGGTTGAATTTGGTATGTTCAGTTTTGGATAGACGCTTCGATGCGCTTCGACTCTGCGCTAGTATAAATTGACCCTAAGGGAAAAATACATTGGCCACAAATTGACTTTACTTTGCTTAGTAAAGTAAGTATTTCAAACGAATGTGAACCTTAACCTTATGAATATTCTTCTTCTTCGTGTCGCTGGCACGACTGTCTTTCAGATCTTGTTGGCTCAAAACTTCGCTACTTCCACGGCGTCTTCGGTGGCAGCGCAGAGGTCACTCTTGACTGCATGTTTTGGGACAGAGGGCAAGATAATAAATGGTGGATTTGTTTGCTAATGTGAGCAAGCGCTTCATACGAATATGAACATTAATGTTGTATGAATAATTTTCACATTAGTATGGGACGCTTATTTTACTTACCGAAGTAAAGTGCAGTCTGTGAATCTTGCCCAAATCCGTCTACCTCCGGAAATTCATGCTCGGCTAGCCTAGCGTTGACGCAGCTAGTATTGATAACCTAATTCATGGAAAAATCTTATCAGAAGTTGTCCTGCTATAACCAACTATGATTACCATACTTTTCCTAGGCTAGACTAGTTTATACAACGTGTAACGTTAAATGCGCAAAACCTGAAAATAGTTTGATCAGAATAACGAGCAGAATTAATTGAACCACTTTTTAACAAGGGTCACATTAAAAAAAAAAAATCTTCATTAAAAACGTTGCCGTGTCTATTTATTAATAGGTCAAGCAAGCCAATGTCAGCGCGGCGCAGCGGCAGCGGCTCGGTGACGACTCCTCCCTCGGTAAAGCGTCGTCGCAGACGCAAGAAACGATCAGAATGGCCAGTAAAACTAAAACAGCACATAAAACCTTTAAATTGTTTTTAATGACTTATTTTCTCTCTGAAATCGGTCAATTGAATTAAAAATCAGTTGGGGTGTCTGAGGTTTTGCGCATTTAACGTTACACGTTGTATATTTTTTAATAAACTAGTTTATCCAAAGATTGGGTTAGGCCAGTAGAATATTTTATGACAAAAGAAAGTATTGTTGTCTTATTTTTTAGCCATGAATATGAATTAGTAATGTTGTTAATAAGTTGATATTTAGTCCCGAGGTCCCAACCCCAAGACCCGATCCGACCCGACTACGGCAAAACCAAAGGAGGGTTATGTTTTTTTTGCATCATGTTCGTGTATTTAGTAGTCACTACCATTAATAAAATGGCACTAATTTCGTTTTATCGAAAAGATTTTCATGAATGCTTCTAATAGATATTTTTTCAAAGAAAAAATATTTTCTTCCTAGGTATTACAGACTGCAAATCACGTATAAAATTTGTTGTACTTACAGTGTATGTACTGTAGTCTCTTATGTCCTTGGCTTTAAAATAAGGCCATTGAGCAATAATACTTTTATTTTAATTGCACCAAAGGCAATAGTTTATAATTTCTTAAAAGTTACTTGGTTGGAGTATTTAACAAAATGTAACAAACATTATCTAGCCTAATTCAGTTAATCAGTGATTTTCTTAAGTATACTACGGCAGATCAAAGTTATCTAAACCAGTGATTTGTTTCAATTTATTGCTTCTGTACAGTTGTTAATAAAAATGAAAAACAACTAACACTAAAGGAAAGCATAATTAAAACTAAAATTTAATTCTTAAAAATACCTTAACGTTTTTCTGCATCCCTAACTATTCACAACTTTTCATTTTAAAAAATCAAGAAGAAGCATTAAAAAATAAAGAGTAAGTATAGAAAAAATAAAACATAAGATTAAAATTATATTTAAATAAATAATCATGACTTATCAAATTAACCAGTACAAATTACATTTGCACTAGTTACAAATCACTGGTACATACATTTTTTTTTAAGTCTTAAGTTCATAATATGCACATCCATTTAATTATTGCGAAATATTATTATCATTCAATCATCAACATACCTTAACTCTGATTTTTAATTTGCTAAACCAAAATGACAGCTAACTTATAATAAACTAGCATCCGCCCGTAGCTTCGTTCGCGTAGAATCCGGAATTCCCGCCGTTTAAATCCTATTACCCGTTTTCCCGTAGGAATGAAACATTTTCCCGCGGTAAAAAGTAGCTTATGTTCATCAGGGATAATGTCGGCTTCTAATGGTAAAACAATTTTTCAAATCGGTCCAGTAGTTTCGGAGCCCATTCAATACAAACAAACAATCAAATCTTTCCTCTTTATAATATTAGTGTAGATTAGCTTCTGCAGTGCTATTCTGTAAAAATCTCACTGTGAGAACTTAGGTGAAGTGAGCGGGAAATGAGCTGTCATTAGGGATTAACACTATTGACACTGCTCACTTCAAGCTCACTTCAATTATGATTTCATGGTGAGATTATTACAGAATCGACCGGCACCCCGTCGCATCGCATCACTTGCGCGGGCTATCACTTCGTTTTCGCTTAACGTGCTTTCTGATTCTTTTCCTTTTTGCTCGGCTCCTAAGGGTCATAATAGAGGTGCCGATTCTGTTGTTCACAAACTGAACTAATTTTAATTTCAGTGCATCTTTTTCTTTCTATTTCATTAAGAAAAGGACAGAAGATAAATATTAGTTTAGTCCTGTCAAATTAGTCGGCGCCTGACGTAAATTGACGTATTTTTAGTAGCCAATTTTTTAATCATGTCTAAACTTTTTTTTTTCTTTTTGGCAACTGAGCCGATGTCGACTATTCTGCCAGCGTCATGTGGTGACGGCAGCACAGCGAGATGAGCCGTCGAACTTTTCACTTTGTGATAGTTGTTAATTGTTAATGTTATTAGCTGAAAGGACAAGACAGTTTTTTTTTTATGCTCTAAAAACTACACAGATATTTACAAAGTTATGATTATTATTACACACCCACCAGACTACATTTTTAAATAATTGTCATTTAAAAATTTTGCTAGGACTTGGATTAGTTTAGGGCAAAAGTTAGTTAAGAGGGAATGGAAGTTAGTAGGAAGGATGATTTTAATTTCAGGAAGCTTAAGGTACAAGTTAAAAGATTGTGAGTTTGAAGGACACGAAAAGATGTCTAAACTTGTCTATGGAGTATCTTAATTTGACAGGACTAAACTAATATTTATCTTCTGTCCTTTTCTTAATGAAATAGAAGGAAAAAGATGCACTGAACTTAAATTTAGTTTAGTTTGTGAACAAGGGAATCGGTACCAGTGTCATGTTAAGAAAAAAAGTTTGATTCCAGCTGTCATTTTAGTGTAGCTAATTAAAAACTCAGACTTTAGTTCCCACAAATAAAGCTAACCTTCAACCATTTACAATATCTTGGGTGACTCATAATAGTCATCATTTAGTGATGGTACTTGTCACAGTCACATTTTAATATTTCTCTTTCTGTCACTTAATTATCAGATAGTGTTGTCTCACTTTGTCATTATAAAACAGTCTTGAAGAACCATCACTAAACAATGGACCTACTGTTGTAACAATTGACCTGTATTTAGGTTTTTGCTGATTCTGAGAATCTCAATGATTAATACGTATTTACAAAATAAATAATTAATCAATCATATAAAACCAATGTTGTGAATATGCTGTCCTCAGTCTTTTCATGCCAAGTTTTACTTCAATCATATTAACATTCATGAATTAAACATTGCATTTAAACTTTAGGAACCATCAGAATGCAAATTCCCGTAATTAAACACATTCAAAGTCTAGTTGCAATCTCATTTCAGCACCAATCAATATCATAAACTTGCCAAATATGTAGGGAAATTCGAGGTATCTTTGACAGACTGAGACTGAGATCAGACTGTGAATGTTCTTAAAATTATGAAAATTGCCTCTCAGGTATACAATCTCTATGAATACAGTATTCTATCTACTTGTCTATAGGTTCTAAAAAGATCTAACAGAGCTGCAGAAAAATACATTGAACTTCAACAGTACCGTTTACCCATTTCCCATCAACTTTTCTACCTTCCTGGCCCCTTAATTTAATACTTTTTATGACATAAAACATACTTATTATTCGTTTTTGCAAAGCTCTTGTCCACCAATTGCCAACTTGATGGTAATTTTCACACAAATCTAAATCTAAATTTAAAAGATATAAAATTTTAAATATCACCCAGTCATTGTTTTTAAAAGAACAGTTGTTTAACAGCCTTATTGTCAAACATTTTACTCTTTGTTTTAAGTCTAAGTCTATGAAAGTAAAAAGTCTTTTAAGCACTTTGGCAGTGGTAACGCCTTTATCGAGCCATTATTCACATATTGTAGAATTGCATCTCTACAAACACCCTGTAATGTTTTCACTGAAATAAATAACAGAATCCATGTTAATGATTATAAAACAAAACAATACTGTCACAGAGATTGAACAACTTACACCAAGTGGTGTGAAAATAATAAGAATGTCAGATGCATTAAAAAAAAAATATTATTTTTGCTTTTGTAAACAAGACATAGTCTGAACTTAAACAACAAATTAATCAGTGTCTATAACAGTGGTTGACTCACCTCCATATAGTTGAACTATCTTCACTTGCTTGGTAGTGCCATAGACATCAACAACAGCATGTAGTGGCCCCCTGGTGTATGGGATAGCCTTGGTGCAGGGCCCCTGGTCCTCACCATTTATTATAAAATGCATCTCTGCTAGATCCGGCTCATCTTTGCTCACTTTGGCACAGGGGACAAACATAACACCTATGCGACTGCCAGCATCCATTGGTAATATGCCTTGTGGGGTGCCATTCTGTGATAGTGTTTGTGGTCTGAGAACCATTTTCGACACAAAGCCGCGCGGCGTCTTCACGACGTGCCCGTCACCTAGCACAGACACGCGCGGCTCGTTCTCCCTCCGCCCATTAGCTACTTGATTCACAAGTTCTACAAGCACATTGTTTTGTGATTTTGAAATTGGAAATATCCATGACATGCCAGTGTTTGCAAGATCAGGTAGCGCATACTGTGGCAATCCTTTATCACCCAGCGCAGCCGTCTGAGGATCGAGCAATGTCAGACCGAGTCGCATATGACCACTCCAACCTCGTTCAGTTTTCTCTATTTCCACTAGAAATATTTCCCCAGGCAGCAGGGGCTTCTCGCTGAAGGTCAAGCCATGGGCAAAGCTCGCTTTTCTATACGCAACGGTATTATCCTCGAATAAAATAATATTTGATCCGTGGTAATGGTGAAATCTCGACAACATATTCACAAACACATTTGCGCTTCTAAGGAGAATGAGAACACTATGAATCACTATTATTTTTAATAATTTTAACCGTTTTATCTAATGAACATCAGAACAGTAAATATTAAACAAAAACCTAACAAATTACCCGACGTCCATCGATTCGTTGTTCGATAGTGTTGGAATTTGTTGACATTTTACGACTGTATGACAATTGACTTGACAGAAAGCAGAGAGTGAGATGAGAAATGTCAAACTTATTTGACAGTTACCTAAGGTAAAGCGCGTCGCACAGACGATCAAACGGTTTAACTTTCATAACACGTACATACATTTTGTTTTGAGTCAAACCGTTTTGATCGTTTATGCTAAAATAGTTTGATATTGTAGGTTTGTCGAACATTTATTTATTTGAAGCTCATTTGATGTTTTATTTTTTATTTTTGCTGTCGTGTCCACAATATGTGATCAAACCCGGGTAAATCTTGACTCCCTTGCATTAATTGCAAATTGCAGCGCTGTTTTACGTTGTATGTTGATTACAATTCAATACCCAGTAATAAATGATACTCAAGAAATTGTCATTATATCATACAGCATAGTTATAATAAATGCAAAGAATGCCTTGTATTTATCTGAGGGCTGGATGCTTTGCGATCACGTGACACTGATCAAGTTTTTTATTGATAGGTCTTCAAACATCAAACAGTTGGATCATCCACATTCATTTATTGCAAAGTATCGATGCTTATCCATGACCTTATCGATGCTAATCGATATTTCACTAGAATTCTTTGGGAATGTCATCAATGAGATCCTGGTCTTTCACAAAAGCCATAAATCAAGAGTTGAAGTAAAAAAAAAACTCAATCAAAATAAAATAATCGATTTTTGAAGGGAATTCTTATTCTTACTGGAGCCCCACGATTCCAGTGAGCTGAAGCGAGCTATTGTGGGTGCTGAGCATGAGATCATAGCATAAAAGTTGATTGAACTGAGTTAAGGGTCGCATCGCATCAAATCAACGCACCTCAATCATTTTTAGTAATAGGTCGAGTAAATTATAGTAATTTGCTTGAATATGTTCGAAAATGTATGTACAGACGGCCGGCACATCAAGCTACTACAATCTGTCTTTGTTTAATAGTTTTTCAACTTTATCTCTATAGTATAAGGTTCAAAGTTGATTGGGAAAATTTGACAGTTTCGGGTAGCCTGATGCGCTGGCGTCTGTATTGTCCTTTTTGCCAACTGTCCTGAAAGTGTTTCAATAGCGCCGATTCTGTTGTTCAAAAAGTAAACTAAATTAACGTTCAGTGCATCTTTTTCTTTCTATTTCATTAAGAAAAGTACAGAAGATAAATATTAGTTTAGTCCTGCCAAATTAAGATACTCCATAAACAAGTTTAGACGTGATAAAAAAATTGGCTACTAAATACGTCAATTTAGATTTACGTTAGGCGCTGACTAATTCGATAAGACTAAACTAATATTTATCTTCTATCCTTATCTTAATGAAATAGAACGAAAAAGATGTACTGAACTTAAACTTAGTTTAATTTGTGAACAAGAGAATCGGCACCATTATCATCATTTCAGCCGAAAGACTTCCAATGCTGGACATAGGCCTCCCTAAGGATCGCCAAATCGATCGGTTTTGTGCCTCTTGCATCCAACGGATTCCAAAAGTGTGTGACCAAAATAAAATAGAAACTATTTAAAATATCTTTGGACGAAGGAATCCAATCTCTCTGGGTAGCACACGATAGTAATCACAATAAATTGTCATTCAATCTGTGTCTTACGATTATTGAAGCTCATTGAACTATAGACTGCACTCGATATAATCTGTGCCCAAAAAAAAACTAAAAGTCAAACCAAAGAAAAATGACATTCTCCTGCAGAGTGATCACGCGGGTTTTTCAATTGAATATAAGAAATAATGTTTCAAATATCAGGCACAGAACATGTTCAGTTATTTTTAAAGAACCTATACAGCAATATGGTACTTTTTATAAACAGAAATTGTTTGATATTAAGGGAAACTTGCGTGCTGCTACCATGTCAACAAATATAGCGCGGTAAGGCGTTTAGTTTTTGCTCTATTTTATACTTTAACAATCACTGAAAATTGCAGTACAGCTTTTATTTTCTTCGAACTCTTTCCAAAAATTCATAAGATTTTTATATAAAAAAACAATACTGGAGTATTTAGTTATGTTTAAAATAGTTTTTAAATAATGATTGTTGATGATTATCTTTTATAAGTTTGTTTGTATAGCACTTGTTGGAACGAAGTTACTAAACGTAATTGATATTAAAATTTGTGCCGCGTCAAGTAGGAAGAACTGGAAATTGATTTTTTTCTACTACAATTACTACACGCACAATATTTTATTTACTAGTGAGCTACAAGCACTTAGTGTCTTTACACTTCAATACAAGTTAAAAGGTAAGTTTTCAAAAACTAAACCTAACCTCTATAAAATGCATTTATGTGCAGTTTATTAAACTTATCATAATTAAGATAACAGTTCCAAGGTGTTTACACTTTGCAAAAAGAACAAAACTTGTGATTTCTGAGTTTACCAGGTATGTAATATTTGTCTAAGCAATAAAGTCTAGTAAGATGTTCTAAATGATCAGTTTCTAAACTTTTTGGAGACCTGAGAATTGAAATATGCAGGATATAATGTAGAGAACACAATGAACTTACTATTTCAACAGATATTTACTTTTATTTACAGACTTCAAGTGTTTTTATTCTGGCTTAGCAACTGCATCAAAGATAACAAATCTATGATGCAGTGTGAATGGAAAAAAAGTGTAGTTTATAAACATAACAAGGCTCACTATAATATTACTGGCCAGTAGCAACAAATATTATGTACTCTCCACAATGGAGATATGTAATCAGCCAAGAAATGAATGTCTTCACACTATATAAGGAAAAATGGGAATTCATTATTATTATTTGTTAATTTCTCATTTGGATATATTTTTTTAAATAGAGTCCTGCATTGCACATAATTAAAAAGTAAATGATATGTGATAATCTAAAAGTAATGGTGGTCTCCTATAATTGGATGGCACATACTTGTATTTGTCCCTGTTTGTTAATAGCTTGTGTAATTGTGTAGCCTCTGTTGGAGATCCAATAAATAAATTAGTAAGTAATAAAAGTGAACCTACTATTTTAAACCTGGATTTACTATGATCAAAGAAAATTCTACACAAATAAACTTGGACAGTGCAATTTGCTAGTTATTTATCAACTACCCGCATCATACTTTATCATGAATGTGCATTTATGAAGCTGGTTGTTAGTTGCAGAAAGTTCCTTGTAATTTGTTAATATAATTTACTCATGTTTATATAATTAGTACAAGTAAGTAGTACCCATCTGATATGGCTTACCGATGTACCTAAGATAAATTTTCAAAGCGCGGGAAATGCTATTGACTAATCAGCACGCTCCATGCACCTCGCTTCTTTTTCCTTCACCGTTTTTGAGAACAGTTTTGTTGAAATTATTTACACAAAGTAAAGCACCTGTGTTGGTTCAAACCTACATCCCTATCAAAATTCGAAGACATGTGACATCTACCAACCCACAGTGGGCCCACGTGGTGGATTACGGCCCACTCCCTCTCACTGAGAGGAGGCCTGTGTTCCAGCAGTGGGAACATTATAGGCTGACAATGTGTGATCATATTTACTTATATACAAGACACAGGTGTTTTATTTTTCAGGAACTATCCAACTGATCTGAGTGTGTGTGCTTTTTTTTTACTTAGGGTACTTTTTAGGTACAATTTTTTGGTGTAATTATATTTTATGAGTTATGGTTAAATAATAAAATATTACAGAACACCCGCCATCCTGATGTCAATATGGCGGGTGTACCTTAATTTTGAAATAATTTTGTTTTGAAGAGAGTACAATTTTTTTAAACGTAGGTACTATATAGTACATTTTAGGTACATTTTTTTGGTAAATGGGAAGTTTCGATTAGTTAAATTACACCCGCCATTTTGACTCTCACCCAAAAACACAGCGTTATCAATGGCAACCTAAACCTGCAACATGCTCATCTGTATTTGCCGCCAGTGTGCATACAGCCCATGAATAAATCTGGCAATAAAAAAAACAGATTTGACAAAGAATTTCGCTCTAAAGCTGAAGTGACAAAAAAATATTGTCAATGTCAACATAAAAACTTTTGTGAATGCTCATGAATGTTGTGTGTGACCTATTGTGTCTGTTATTTTATTATAACACTATTGTTTATTTGAAAAAGTCGACTCTTGATGAGATACATTCACCAAGATTAAGTAGCGCAGTCCTTCCCACAAAAATGTCAACGAATAAAAAGATCCAATCTGTAAGATTGGATTACGAGGTGTGCGAAATTTCGACTAATGAGGAGATCCAATCTCCAGGTTTGAGCCGCGAAGTCTGCGAATGCAAAGCACTTCCCACAAAAATGTTGACTTATCAGAAAACCCAGTCACAATGCTCGAGTTCCGAAGCGCTTTCCTCAAAAGGGACGACTAATGAGGAAATTCAATTAGCATCAGTGACCTTAAGTAACGAAGCGCTTCCCAAAATATTTTTGTCCAATGAGAACCTATCACTAAGCGACGAAACATACATTTCTGGCGAAGTGCTTTGCACAAAAATGTCGACTGATCAGGAGATCCAGTTACGAATATGGACATGCGAAGCGCTTCCCAAAAAAAATTCTAATGAGTGCCGATCAGAAAGCGGCGAAACTTACACAGGCTGCGAAGAACTTTTCACAGAAATTTCGATTAATGAGGAGAACTATTCACGAAGCATGAGCTGCGAAGCTCTTCCCAAAAAAAAATCAACCGCGGACTCAAAATGCTCGTGTTGCAAGGCCGAAACAGAATCGGGTACAGATAGTCCAACGTCGTATGTATTTATTTCTACTATATAATATTAAATCGGTTATATAGTAATCTTCTTCTGTTCGATGTAAATTTTGGATAGTAGTCGATATTCAGCGCTGGAAGGCATCGCCCTTCTTGTTCGGAACTCCTTATTCTCGACAGCGCGGCTGAGAGTGGTCGAAATAACGGGTGATCTCCTAATTAACATTAAAATGATGTAGCTTGCCAATCATGTTGTCGTGCATGCTGCTCAGCTATACAAACATTTTTTATTCTGTTATCTGTTAATGCGCAGATTTTGATAGTACACAAAACAAGTTCATTGGAAAAAGAATGCTTATTAAAATTCATAGTACCTAACTAGTTATCTTATTTGTAATAAGATCAATAAACTTGAAAATAAGTCATTAAAAAAATTATAAAGGTTTTATGTGCTGTTTTAGTTTTACTGACCATTCTGATCGTTTCTTGCGTCTGCGACGACGCTTTACCGAGAGAGGAGTCGTCACTGGGCCGTTGCTGACATTGGCTTGCTTGACCTATTAATAAATAGACACGGCAACGTTTTTAATGAAGATTTTTTGAAAAATGTAACCTATATTAAAAAGTGGTTCAATTAATTCTGCTCGTTATTCTGATCAACCTATTTTCAGGTTTTGCGCATTTAACGTTACACGTTGTATAGGATAACTTTGGAGTTATGATTAATATTTATTGATACATGCGTTTTAAATATATTTATTACTCAGGTGCTCTAATATTGAGCTTCTGTAATGGTATTTTAAGCGCAATCGCCACGTTCGTCCATTCGCTATGTACGAAGCCTAACTTTCTAATCTTTTCAATCTAGTTATCGCTAAAGAGACTATTGATCATTCTGTGTACCAATCGTGTTAGTAACATTGTGCCGTGTGGACGTGCCTGACAATGGCCGAAAAAATATTTATTCTATTATCATGTTTCGTTATTGTTCTGTGTTTTAGTCAAATCAGAGCCATGGGTCCCCTGAGTCCTCTTGATCCGTCCTCGTATTCGCGGCCTGGTAAGTTTTTGAACCTTTTAGACTGACGCCCTTATTTATAAATTTTGCTTAAAGTTAAGAGACGTTTTATCGTCAATAAATCTATGTTCACCTGTGCACTTGATGATCTTATGACCGCGTCACTGAGCGGAGTCCGCGCAGTTGAATGTTGGGCCCAAACTTGTTTAAACTTTTTGCAATCGATACGCGAAGAAGAAGTAGTCGATTTAACTTGAAGCAACGTTTTTAAATAAACCCCTAAACTTTTTGGTCCTGGCCTCTCCTGGCCTGGCACTTAGTAGTACGCTTATGTATGTTATGTACCTACAAATTGTAGAATTGTCGGCAGAGAGAATAATCGGGCCATTATGTTTGATAAAAGGTCTCGCGTTTGTGAGATAACCCCCTTTTCTTTTGATGATCAATAAACAATTCACTATTTTATGGATACGAGGTACTACTGACATGCCTGCACCTACTTATTAATTAACATGCACAGAATGGGAATTCATCTTAATATCATGAAGAGGTAAAATTTGTGAGTTTGTATTTTTGGATTCGATTCTGAAAATTATTATAATGGGAAGCTACATTATTCTCTTAGTGCTATAGGCTATATTTTATTTTAAAACAAATATGCAGACGCAGTCGCGGGCAGTAGCTAGTTTTTTATACTTAGAAGAAGAAAACTCATTATCCTCAGAAATCAATCCACTAAGTACCAGGTACAGACGCCAGCACATCAAGCTACTACAATCTTTAATAGGACTTTCTTTAATAGATTTTCAACTTTATGGCTAAAGCATAAGGTTCATAGTTGATTGGGAAAATTTGACAGTTTTGGGTAGCTTGATGTGCTGGCGTCTGTACTTAGTTGATTTAGGTTGGGTTGAGGTTTTTCGGTTGAGGGTTAGGGCCTCTCCCTTCCTCTCACTCTAAAGTACCCTTAAGTTAAACTACTTTTTATCTATTAATATACTTGATGAATAGATGTATTTTCTTGTTACAGAGCTGGCGATAATAAAACATATTTCGTTGTCTTTGAACGTCGATTTTGAGACGCATGTCCTGAGTGGACAGGCCATGATAGACTTCGATGTTTTACGAGACATCAACGATTTGGTAAGTTAGCAAAACACGAGTAGGTCACCTATAGCGAAATACTTTAGATATATTAATTAAAAAAAAAAAAACGCGGCGATGGTCTCGCCGTGCCATCAAATTCTCACCGCGATTATATCGCCGTGTGGAGGCTGCTTCCTATAGTTTCTATTGAATTTGATGCCACGGCGCCCATGTAGATGGCGCCTAAGGCCTGCAATACCCATGGGATGATGCGGACTATCAATAGCAATATCAGTTTAGATAGTGTTATACATGTCAAAAGTATCGATATGTCAATCATTATAACGGCCGATCAGGAGAATAATCTATGACTATGTCAATAATATTAAGCTGTTTAGAAGGCGTTTCTCATAATGTTAAGAATTTATATTAATTATTATGTTATAATATTTATGTTAATTATTTTTTATTTTTAGACGCGCGAACGTACCTAAAAAAAAACCTTACAATGCTATAACACTAATAATTCTGCCATATCCAGAGCTGGTTTTTACCGGAACACACACCTGACGAATTTTTTGTGACGAGAGCAGGGACTAATACCCTCACCTCACTACCTCTCCCTGAACAAAAAAAAAAAAAAAACGCAATTCCATGACTTTATTTTGTAAAGGTTTAGCTAAATAAAAACGTCTTTCTCAGGTTCTAGACGCAAGCGAACTAACGATCGAGTCTATAGAATTGAAAGATGGCACGCAACTACAGTACAAGATGGGGGATCATTTGGCTAACATGGGGTCCAAGCTGACTATATTGCTGCCGAAACCGCTTACTGCCGACGAACAGTAAGTTACTTCGAAATATTGACCAGAGTTTTATAGATGTTAGCTGTTTAAGGACCTTTCGGAAAAAAAGTACGTATACAAGGTGTAACTTAAATAACGCACAACCTCTTAAGGGGTCATTGTACTCATCATTATGAACAACTTTTACTATGGGACCAAACCGAAAATCGCGAAAAACAATCAGCTGTTCCCTACATTTTGACGAGTTGAACAAAAACATAAATGTAGGGAACAGCTGATTTTTTTTTCACGATTTCCGGTACGCGTCGACTTCGGAGCCTCCTTCTTTTTTGTCGGTTAAAATCTTGACACAAAAAGGGTACCGTAGTACAGTTTTAGTATCAAGATATAGTCCTCCTCATCAACGTTATCCATTTCCATAATGGCGACCTACTGATTCTTTTTTTTTTTTCTATCGTGGCTTAACCCTTTACTGCATGATATATTAAATAAGTGACAATTTTTTTTTATGTTAATGTCTTTATTAAAGCTTCAGAATTAATTATAGTGTGTTTTTTTTTATTTTTTTTATGTCCAAGTGGTATGTGATGATAGACAAAATAGGTGTGTTTTATTATTGCTAATGATATGAAAAACAAACCCCATTAGGATTTATACTCTAGTTTTTTTATTTATTTAGAGTAAATAAACTGTAAAAATGTCAAACCATATATGGTTTCCTGTGCGGTAAAGGGTTAAGTGCCTACCTAGATAGTAAGTATTGTGTTGTCCAATAAATAAGAACCATGACATAGATGGAAACATAATAGAATAGACTAAATCATTTCATTGCGCAATATCGATCATAGACCGAAAATTATTTTCTGACGCACGTATTGTATTAGGTATCCCTACAAATGAAGGTCGCTGTTTGTTGGAATAATGAGTTCGCTTATCAAAACAAAGTCCTGCACTTACCTATTGGTGGTTGGCAGTGTTTGATGTTTTAACCTGTTAACCGAGCGGGACGTATAAATACGTCAAACGTAAACAGTAGCGTGTACGGGTAGGACATATGAGTACGTCCTTGAAATATATGCTGCGCCCTGGAACGGGTGGGACATATAGTTTCGTACAACAAAAGAATTAGTCATCGATACATGTTGAAACATGCCGAAACATAAATTTAAGACACGGAGAAAATCAGTATCATTTTGCTATTGAGAGTGGTGGACGAGCAGTAACGAGTACGTACTTACACTTACCGACCTATTTTCGTATTATATTTTATTTACTTATATTTTTTATTTTTACATTATAGCATAAATAAAAAAAACAATAAAACGAAATTACGCTCTCCGGGCGTGACGTACTGACACGTCCTAGTGAAAGAGTTCGCGCCCGTTATATGCTGCGTAATTAAAAAGGGAATTCCCCGGTTAACAGGTTAATTTAACTAAACTCGCCGTGACTTTCACAGAGGTGAGAAGAATGGCTGGATTCTGGTCTGAAGTGTATTGATAGGGCCATCTAAAGTCAAGTTGGTCAAATTCTATGTTACACAATGGTGTAGACAGAAAGTGTCTTAAAAAAAAATTCCATCCATATTTTGCCGTTCAAAGTTATTCAATCCAAGTGTGCGTTACTCCAGCGGAATGTTGTCGCTTTTCAGGATTTCGGCTTGACAGAAAATTAGTACCCAATCTCGTGTAATTGTGCCCGAAATTAATAATTTGTGCGTCCAGCCGATCCAAAGATATTCACGAAAAACAGATTTCGCTGGAGTAACGTTACTGCAGCGACATGTTTTTTTACCCGTGGTCGTAGCTGAATACAAACTAGCTACTTAGATAGATATAATTTGTGCCTAATTGTGCCCAAAAAATATAATTTGTGCGTCTTGAGGTTTCGGAGTTATTCAAGATTCCGCTGGGGTAACGTTTAGCAAATTGCTGTATCTCTTAAACGGCATGACATACAACTACGATTTTTTTTACTACGGTGGGTCTTAATTTGTGCTTAATTTGTGCAATTTTATTTTTTCTGTAATTGACCCCTTTGGATAATTAGATTTTTTTTTTCAAAAACACTAAAATCGATCCTCGCGCTTCAATGAGAAACCCTAGAAACTTACCAATTATGGTGATTTGTACCTTTCATGAACTCAAAGCATCATGTGAAATTCGATGTTTATATTCCAACTCCTTAGAGAGTTATTCCATTTTAATTAAAATCTGGCCACGATATAATGTAACGCTCCAATACATGAGTTATTATTAAGTGACTGATATTATGATTATACTAATAATTAGTACCCTTATTCAATTGTTTATCCTTAAAGTTTCAGCTGAAAAAACCTTCTAACTACTTAGATATAAGAAAAAAACGATAGGAAAAGAAATCACACGATTAACCGAACAATTTCGAATTACTACATAAAAGCGGGCTCGCAGTACATTATGCCCACCTTCTTAAATTGGTAGTATTATAATTGAATTTTTATGGGTACAGGTGCGTACAAAACGTTTAATTAGGTAACTATTTATTTACTTTTATATAAACATGTGACATAGAGAGTTATCAGAGAGTAGGAAGTGACCTAAGGGCGAGCGCGCACTGCGGTGCGTTTTTCTAACGCATAATCTGTGAAGTATGGAATGTCTGAAGTGCGCGCACTGCGGTCATGCGTTTTGTTACTGTAGGCCCCGCCCAGTGCGGCAAAACTAACGTAAACGCACCGCAGTGCGCGCTCGCCCGCTTATTGTCGAGTTTATTACAGATATAATGTTTCGAAAGTTTGATACTTAGTAGATTTAAAAAAATATTAATAACTCCATACCGATAGATATTGGTTCGTATGGCCTGATGACGTCACTTGCCTTAAATTATTATGTACGAATATGCACTTCTACCACCATAGACTTATAAAAAAAGGAGGACTCCGCGCCACGCATATCGAAAGTGAAGCACAGTAAGTATGCTGGACCATTTGTACAGACGCCAGTACATCTAGCTACTACAATCTGTCAGATTTCTTTAATAGATTTTCAACTTTATCGCTAAAGCATAAGGTTCAAAGTTTATTGGGAAAATCTGACAGTTTCGGGTAGCTTGATATGCTGGGGTCTGTACAAACTCGCCTCACGCACACATTTACATCATAGTGTGCCGAACAGTCGCCATTACGTGACCATAAGCACAATGTACCACAAAACCAATGCGTATTGTCCAGCCGAAATTACACGCGTTGTAATTATACACACAATTCCTTGAATTACTGGGAAAAAGATAATGCGCACACGCTCGCCACACACGAAATTGGCGGCCAATTACTCGTGTCAAATAAAATTAACACCGAACCGAACTAAAAGTGCGTTTTACGAAAGTTGGTACAATTGTTTTTCATTGAAGAATGTTTACAAAAAACCATTCCATACGGCAACTTCGAATGAAGCAACGACAAACTCTGGGGATTCCCGCCAAGTAATATTTTATTATCCCGGTCGTTCTGACGGCATAGCATAGGGTAGATGTATTTTAGAATTGGCTGAGATAGACAACATAGACATCCACTTTCCTCAATTTGATCAATTTGTCAATATTTCTATTAAGTAGGTACCTAAATAATAAAACAAAATTTTACAGAGGTATCAATCATGCTATTTTATTTCAATTAAAAACTAAATCTATAAAGGTATTTTTTCTTTTATTTTTTTGGCAATAAAAATACACTTTCTCGTCAAATGAACCTTTGGTCTTTCTTAGATTGCTGTACTTACTAACATTTGACTGAGAGTTAAAAGGTTTGCAAATCCTTAATATCATTTATGGCTTACACACTGTGTGTACGTAATACCTACGTGTTTTACAAAACAATAAATTATAAGTAACACTTTTGTGAGAGACTGTTTCAAAAAACGAAATGTTGTACTACATATTTAAGAAGGTTGGCACAATGTACTGTAAGCCCGCTTTGATGTAGTAATTCGAATTTGTTCGGTTAATCGTGTGATTTCTTTTCCTATCGTTTTTTTCTTATATCTAAGTAGTTAGAAGGTTTTTTCAGCTGAAACTTTAAGGATAAACAATTGAATAAGGGTACTAATTATTAGTATAATCATAATATCAGTCACTTAATAATAACTCATGTATTGGAGCGTTACATTATATCGTGGCCAGATTTTAATTAAAATGGAATAACTCTCTAAGGAGTTGGAATATAAACATCGAATTTCACATGATGCTTTGAGTTCATGAAAGGTACAAATCACCATAATTGGTAAGTTTCTAGGGTTTCTCATTGAAGCGCGAGGATCGATTTTAGTGTTTTTGAAAAAAAAAATCTAATTATCCAAAGGGGTCAATTACAGAAAAAATAAAATTGCACAAATTAAGCACAAATTAAGACCCACCGTAGTAAAAAAAATCGTAGTTGTATGTCATGCCGTTTAAGAGATACAGCAATTTGCTAAACGTTACCCCAGCGGAATCTTGAATAACTCCGAAACCTCAAGACGCACAAATTATATTTTTTGGGCACAATTAGGCACAAATTATATCTATCTAAGTAGCTAGTTTGTATTCAGCTACGACCACGGGTAAAAAAACATGTCGCTGCAGTAACGTTACTCCAGCGAAATCTGTTTTTCGTGAATATCTTTGGATCGGCTGGACGCACAAATTATTAATTTCGGGCACAATTACACGAGATTGGGTACTAATTTTCTGTCAAGCCGAAATCCTGAAAAGCGACAACATTCCGCTGGAGTAACGCACACTCAATCCAATAGGAAGTAAAACGACAAAATATCAAAGATTCACTAGCTAGATTTTTTCATTACATTAGGATTTGAATATAACTATAATGAGTGAGAATAAACTCGATATTCCATTACTAACTATCTTTTATTTGTTCTTCCAGGATATCTGTGAAGATAAAATACAGCACGGACCCTCAGGCGTCGGCCTTGCAATGGCTGGACCCGGAGCAAACCTCGGGCAAGAAACACCCATACTTGTTCAGTCAATGTCAGGTTAGTTTATCTTCTTAATAAAAATCTTAATTCATTCACTAACAGACAACTCAGCCTAAATCGCTGGGTGTAGAACCATGAGATTTTGCACAAGAGTTCCTTTTGCAAGGAAGGTAGGAAGGAGTACCAAGGAAGGATGTTTGTAAGTCATCCCCAAAAGGGTTAATAGTAGTTGCGACCTTTTCAAGTGAACTGTATTTTGAAATTTCGTATGGAAGTTCATTATTTTTGCCAATGGGAAATCCCATCGGGCTAGTACATAAATATTTTAGTAGGTTTTGAAAGATTTTCAACTGTTTTTTGACATATCAGTCCACGGAGTATTTACTCCGTGTATTAGTCCGAGTCTCGTTTGGGACCTTTTTACACGATAAGGTTCGGTTGTACGCAGTATCTGATGAAACCCTAAAAAATCACCTAAGGATCAAAACAACTTTATCATTTTGCTAACATTTTTACTGTCATTTAACTGTCTGACCAGATGCGGCTGGTTATCATTATAAAACACAGACCAACTGACATCTGGCTACAACCCAATAACCGTGGATTACCTATTATGAATATTGTTACAAAATCGTAAACCAACTGATATAAAGATCCTCTTATTTCAAACAATGAGCGTACCAGTCACTATTAGTCATTGTTAATAAATACCAACGGATATGAGGAGGTAACATGCAAACAGGCTTAAGTCACAACAATGTAAATTTTCAGAATACTGAAAAATTCTCTACAGATTTTTTCAGTATTCTGAAAATTTACATCATACCTTACACAACATGTAACGTTAAATGCGCAAAACCTCAGACACCCCAACTAATTTTTAATTCAATTGACCTATTTCAGAGAGAAAATAAGTCATTAAAAAATTGTAAGGGTTTTATGTGCTGTTTTAGTTTTACTGGCCATTCTGATCGTTTCATGCGTCTGCGACGACGCTTTATCGAGGGAGGAGTCGTCACCGGGCCGCTGCGCCGCGCTGACATTGGATTGCTTGACCTATTAATAAATAGACACGGCAACGTTTTTAATGAAGATTTTTTGAAAAATGTGACCTATATTAAAAAGTGGTTCAATTAATTCTGCTCGTTATTCTGATCAAACTATTTTCAGGTTTTGCGCATTTAACGTTACACGTTGTATAAGAATGTAAAAACAACTAGGTATGGGCATGACGGCCGAAGTACACATTATCGTAAAAACCCTGTATTTTGTAATGTGAATTACCACGAATTTTATTATATCCTCCCCTTCATAAGTCCTAAAATTTTGTCTTTAGCATTTTTAGAGTAAAGAGATGTTATTGCACCATTCTATTAAAAAAATCACTCCATATTTACCGTTTACATTTTTTTCTATAGCCAATCCATGCGCGTTCCATCTTACCATGCCAAGACACCCCCGCTGTCAAGTTCACATACAACGCTGAAGTGACAGCTCCTGAGGAATTTACAGTTCTCATGAGTGCACTCAGGGGTGAGGTGAAGAATAACAAGACTACCTTCAGGCAGCCGATGCCACTGCCTTCGTACTTGGTGGCTCTCGCTGTAGGAGTTCTGGAGTCTAGAACGCTTGGACCAAGGTGAGTGATACCAGGCTACATGAGTGAGTGAGAGGCGAGGAGTAACAGCACTACGTTCAAACAGCCCATTCCGCTACCTTCCTACCTTGTGGCCCTCACTGTAGGAGTACGACCCTATATCCTCTTGGAGCTATGTGAGAGTTATCAGGCTACACTCTCTCACTTTAGTAAGTGCCATCGTACTCGGTGGCGCCCGCTGGAGGATTTCTAAAGTCGGTGAATGGAATTAGCAAATGAGGCAAGTTAGGCGCAAAGTCACAGCTCTATGTCAAAAAGGTGTTGACCAGAAAGTGTATCCACTCTGAAGTGCGTACACTCTGTAGAGTCTGTATTGTTTATCGGGTTGGTGTCCACAATTCCACGTCTGAGCGCGTATTTTGTGTACTATTTTAGTGTAGATATCCAAATGTACGACTGCAGTTGAGCTATAATTGATAAGAAGTGGCGAAAGGCGGTGTTTTAGGTGTCTTATGTGATTTTGAGGTTCAAAAAGTGCTGATTCTCTAATTAAATTAATTTGAATAAATTACTTATTTGATTCGGTCACGAAAGATACTGTACCATATGCCTGTGTGTGAACTGTGACGACAATTTTTTTTTTTATTCGTTAAAAAACCTTTTCCAATATTAAAACAACTCTTCCAGATCAAAAGTGTGGTCAGAAAAGGAGGAAATCGAGCGTAGTGCGTGGGAGTTCGCTGAGACTGAGAAGTATCTTCAAGCGGCTGAGAAGCTGTGCGGTAAATACGAGTGGACGCAGTACGACCTGCTGGTGTTGCCGCCCTCCTTCCCCTATGGCGGCATGGAGAACCCTTGCTTGACCTTCGTTACTCCTACGCTTTTGGTAAGTTCATATAAAAAATAGAAGATTTAAGTCTCCGTCACTTGTAACGGCCGACAAGTCAATCAATACGAACCATAAATCTTCTAAGTTCTTAAACAAAAAAAAAAAAAAGAGGTGTTGGATTTTTATAAAAAAATAATTAGATAGGTCGTTAATCCAGCCGGTCGATTCTGTAAAAATCTCACTGTGAAATCATAAGTGAAGTGAGCACTTAATAGTGTTAGTCCCTAGCGAATGACAGCTCACTCCACGCTCACTTCACCCAAGCTTTCACGGTGAGCTGGTTATAGAATATGATGATAGTCCCTAGCACGACAGGAACCACAAATGAGAGCACGGAGTGGTTCAATGCCAGGGTTTGGCACTGTTATTTTCGCTTTCTATTAGGAAGTTCTCCAGTGCCTGGTTGATGAGAATTGTCTCATCCTATTTTCCATGCGATTTTAACATATCTGGCCTTCCCCTCAGATAAAACGTTCGTTATTTTATGTTGCCATGTTATCTACATAGTTCAAAGGGGATTGAAGATTTTCATATGGAGCCTGGCATACCTAAAGTCGTGCCTTGATGACTTGCTGACATCATGTTGCATAGATGTTTGATTACTTTAAACTTTCAGTGATTTCAAAAATCAAAGCAACACGATGTACGCAAGTTCAAAAAAATATGGATATCACGTGATGAACTTTGAACGTTAATAATAATAATCATTTATTTATCGGATCAGTACAATCCACTATTGTTAGTAACAACTCGGAAACGGGACTCTTTACGGTGTTTGGTCCTATTGTATTAGGTCCTATGAAATTGTCGTTTTACATGGAAAAAAATCAAATATTTGGTAGGTTAGATATGCCACGGACCTTCAAAGACTTGTATCAACAATGCCTCAATATGAGTATGACTCAAAGCACGTGTCTTGAACCAATATTATCAATCAGCGCAATGGGTTTGTACTTAATATCAATCCCATTAAGCTCATGGAAGTCCTTATCAACGCGAAGATTAGCAATCAATGCTCTATGTTCTGATTAGATTTTGACTAATAAGAAAAAGCAATAAAAACAAGATTGTAATGCAGTTTTGTTTGATGCATCATGGATTCTCGTAATCTCTGTCTAGAAATAAGAACAATGCTAGTAATTAAACTGAAGAGAATTTAACCCTTAATTGCATGATTTTTACTTTTTAAGCAAATTAAATTTATTTGGACTTAACATTAGCTCTATAGTAAGGAAAAAATATTAAAAAAATATATATTCATGAAAATACTTTTTTTTTCTAAATGGCCTGGTGGAAATTTACATCTTTATGTACCTAATCAGAACGAATCTACTGGGAACAAAATGAATTGAATATCTCTAACAATTGGGGAATCCCCGTGCTCTGTGGAAACGAAAATATGGCATTGGATTGGTTGATGCAAATTTCCATCACGATGCAGTTAAGGGTTAATAGATTCAGCAATTAGTATTCTTGTGACTAGGTTTTAGTTTCTGAATATACAGGGTAAGATTTTTAACAGGGATCACTATGTTGACTATAGTAGCTGTGAACTCACAGCTAATGAAATCTGGATGGATTTCTAGCTAACATCAAATAATGCCTATGAGCGGTTCTGCACTGCATCCAACCTGAAAAATGTCGCTCTGAACCCTGTCCATCCGAATCTAGAACATTCCCAGTTCGGATTGAACTCGGATCTTGAATTCGGATCCGGATCGGATGCAGTGCAGACCCGCTGTAACGGTTGCTCTATGTATGCGAAAGTTTCTCAAACATGGCCCCGTCAAAAAATACTTGATGTAGATCTTGCAACTCATGTGCGCGTGTGGCCGTTTGTAGTGGTAAAGATATACTGGGTGTCCGGAAAGTCATGGATTACCTTTTACTTGCTGATGGGCCACATTAGGATCTACCAATAAAAAAGAAATGACCATTGTAAAAGTCTTATGGTTTCCGAGTTTTTTGATGTTTAATGAAATTTTGGAAAATCTCTGCCTTTGATTAGTTTTTTCCATGCCATTTTTACGAATGAATATCGATTGACAAGAAAGTTACAGATATCATCTTTTAAATACCTAAAACGTAGGTTCAAACTTAAAATTTTCACCAAAAAACAATTTTACCTTATTTTTGACCGGCCCTGGTGAAAAAAAAAAATTATTGGTAGGTCATTTTCTTTTATTGGTAGATCTCAATGTGGCCCATCAGCAGGTAAAAGGTAACCAATGACTTTTCGGACACCCCGTATAACTATCGCAACTGACCGCTTCGAAGGCGTACTAACGCACAAGTATACACCAAGCTCGCTCCTAAATTGAAAATTCTATACCATAACTTCCTCAACAGGCAGGCGACAGGAGCCAAGCTGACGTCATAGTCCACGAGATAATGCACAGCTGGACCGGAAATCTGGTGACCAATAGGAACTTCGAGCACTTCTGGCTCAACGAGGGCTTCACGGTATTCCTGGAGAGGAAGGTCGGTGCCTCACTCATCAATGACTCTGTGGAGGCTAAGAAGAGCCGCGACTTTCAAAGCCTGTTGGGACTTCAAGAGCTGAATGAGGCGGTAAGAAAATAATAGAAATTACTTCCAATTATCAATAAAACTAAAGAACTCATTATTGATTAATGGCAGTGTTTACGACTGATATATTGGCGGAGAGTAGCACTGATTAATTGATTATGGTTATTTATAACTTATTTAATGGATAAACAGGACCCATTTCTTTTTTTTTTTCAATGTCATTTAATTCCTTTCCACAATATCATTGTATTAAAATTCTGTTTCTTCTAGTTTTTTCCAGTTTCTCATTATTCTAACATCGTTTCTTAAAAGTTTCTTTTGTTAAATACCTGTGGTGTTCTGGGTAGCCGAAAGTTGATGCAGCTGGGACCTGTTATACTAAACAATTTTTTTTAAATTTGTTATTTATTTATCTAAGTATATGATCTGGGTGGATCCTTTACTAATTGAGTTTCCTGCTTATAACACTTAGCACAAATTAACCATATTTGTTTGATGTCTACTTGTCTATGGGAGTACTTTGCGCTAAACGGGGATCCCACGGCTAGGTGGGAATCGTGTGTGCACGCAGCAGGCTCTGTTGTGATACGCTCGTGCAGTGACCGTCGCACGGACTCCGCGTCATGGCCAGGACGTGCCACTTAGCATTCCTCTTGACTTTTGGG
Source organism: Eremobia ochroleuca (assembly GCA_949629135.1). NCBI lineage: Eukaryota > Metazoa > Arthropoda > Insecta > Lepidoptera > Noctuidae > Eremobia > Eremobia ochroleuca. The sequence continues at coordinate 6,660,166 of OX451401.1, read as the reverse complement.
GAAACAAAAGAGTCCCAATTCCCGCTTAACGTATAGTATTTTCTATATCGATTCCAGTAACCATAAAATTACGAAAAGTGCAAAATTGCAGATCGAAGTCTTCGGCAGTTCTAGCCCACTAACGAACCTAGTGGTAGACCTTAACGGGATCCATCCAGATGACGCCTTCTCTCGGGTGCCTTACGAGAAGGGATCCCTCTTCCTCCGCTATTTGGAAGACCAAGTTGGAGGCCCCGGTAAGTCCTAAACGATGCTCTGTTTTAGATCAACGATGTGTTGGGTCCTACGAATCCGTTGACGAGGCTGGTCGTAGATTTGGATGGAGTGCACCCTGATGATGCGTTTTCGACAGTCCCATATGAGAAAGGATCCTTATTCTTGAGGTATTTGGAGGACCTGTTCGGCGGACCTGGTGAGTTTATAAAGACCACAAATGAGTACCTCAATGAAATGTTTCACCTGCAGATGTCTAATTGGGTATTTAACTGGGTATTTTGTCAATACTGTCATTATAAGCCACTAAAATATAAATAAATTCTTACATAACTAATAGTAAAACAATCGAAGTCATTAAATCGTGTAATTTAATTTACCAACTATTTAACAAAGTAAGTTTTCTAATAGTATCAAGTAGTTCCACGGGATGACGGGATCCAAAAGGCTAGTTGACAGGCCATGCCGTCATACTTTTTTTTTTTAAGGAACTGAGTTTGCATAAAGTTTGTTTATGCAAACTCAGTTCAGTATACAATTTGAAACACAGTCGATTACAATAATTAGTGACGTGTCGCTCAGAATCGCATACAATTTCATGTGAGCAATGGCTTTATTTTAACTCAATTCTATCTCAAAAATTTTAATTAATCTAAAATAATTTGCAAAATTAAGCTGAGTTTTGATGTTTTCAGCTCAGAACCATTCTTCAAAAAAAAAAACGTTTTTACTGTCAACTAGCCTATTAATTGATCATTTTTTGTGACTTTATTGTATCAAAAAGTAATTGGTTACTAAACTAAAAAAAATTGTTCCATAGGTAATGGTAAAAAAACCAGGGCCATTAAATCGTGCAACTAACCAAGTTTTTCATAACTTACCAAGTTTTTCATAAAACAAGTATTCTCATAGTGTCAAGTAGCTACACTAGGCAAAAAAAATAATCGTATATCTGACGTCATTATATTTGAGCCTAGTCCCCATGCCAAAAATTTATGTTGTTACTAAATTCAATTACTATAACTTCCTTAATCAGGAAGTTAAAAATTACCCAACATAATATACACCACATATTTCAGTAATCATCTCTGACATGCATCCACCTTTTCCCTTTACAGAAGTGTTCGATGACTTTCTGCGAGCATACCTGACACAGTTCAGGAAGAAGTCTCTGGATACCGAACAGTTTAGGAGGTTCCTGCTGGACTACTTCAAGGATAACGCGGCTTTGAAGGAAGTAGACTGGGACACGTGGCTGTACAAGAGCGGTATGCCGCCTATAATTCCTGCGTACGTTTTAATTTACCTAATTGCTAGCTTTTGAGTGTTTGTCGAAAATTAGCCCACGGGATCGTACTACGGGGATAAAAAGTATCGTATGTCCTACCCAGGTCATGGTCCACTTGCCCAATCATCGTTGTCAATTCATCGAAATCTGTTTAACGTTAGGTCGTAAAACGGTAACAGGCAGACAGAGTTACTTGCACATTAATATTAAAAGACTTGTTGAGTTAAAATGACTTTGCTGTGCTCGCATGCGGTTCGATGCAAACAAATTCAATGGGTTGCCCGCAAAAGCAATAGGAGATTGCATGTAAAAAGAAAACGATTGAATAGCGTTATTAAAACTCACAGGCGTTGTGGAATCGTAGGTACTGCGGGATAACTATATCATGAAATCAAAATCGTTTTTTAATAAACATTTATTTGAGTGCTGCAGGTACCGCATGCGGGGTTAAGCAACTATTATCCCAAACCAAACCAAAACAACATTTCTCATTTACAACTATGATAGTTTATCAATGTATTTATTTCACATTCGTCATAGACACAACAATTTAAGTAAATTCCTTAAAAAAATAAATAACAAAATATTACCCTATTTCCTTCACAGCTACGACAAATCAATGACAAAAGCGATATCAGCGCTCCTCGTGAAGATCGACGACCCGAACGCGACGTTATCGCACGATGACGTGAAGACCTTCTGCCCACACCAGATGATACATATGCTGCAGCGCCTGATCGACCGGCCTGCCTTGCCTCTTGAGAGGCTCACGATTCTTGGCACTGAGTACAAGGTCAACGGGAACAAGAATAGCGAGATTTTGTATAGGTAATTTAGATTTATTATTAAATGCTGCTCCTCTTTAGGATTTTATACTGTGACGTGTTGAAGTATAGTTTAGAGTCCGGGTATTAAAAGAATGCGTTCCTGACACCTGTCAGTGTGACAATTCTAGTAGCTAATAAAGATCAAATTCGCAAAACACGCACAACGTTTGTATGAAGCTGACAGGTTCAAGAACGCATTCTCTCGTCATCCGCACTATAGTAAGCTGTGCAGTATTCAATCCAAAATGGTTGGTAGTGGAATGTTGACGTTGCAAATCAATTAATTGTCAATCGAAGGAATGTTTAGCTACCAAATTCAGCGGCCGGTTTATGGTGTTGGAATATAGCGTGAATATCAGCCTAGCGGTATTTTGAAATTCGATAAATTTCAAAGTTTTTAAAAAATAAAAATGCGTTTCGGCCTTGTTTCGCTGTTCAGCATCGTAACAACTATAATGTAATTGTGTCTCTTTCCCAGATGGTTGAGACTGTGCGTCAGAAGTAGAGACGAGACCAAGCTCAGCGAGGTATTCAACTTCGTGAACAGCCAGGGCCGCATGAAGTACGTCCGTCCTCTGTACAGGGACCTCTATGCCTGGGAAGACATCCGAGAACAGGCCATAGACAACTTCCTCAAGAACGAGAAATACATGATGCATGTTTCAGCCTATACCTTGAGAAAGGACCTCCATCTCGATGAAACACCTAAATAATAGTATTTTTACACGTTTATAATGTAAGATAGTGTAACTATAATCTTATGCCATACTGATTTTGAATAAAATGTATTATTTTATGATGGTTAATACATGTTTAAATTTTTACCTCTTTCCGCGCAGTATTTCGAATGGATGGGATATTGACTGGATATGTTGTTGGTGTTGAAATAGGAGACCACAAACGGAGCCGTAGACATTGTTGCAAATTTTCTAGGGGTCTGAAAACGGTCTTGGATCGTATGGCGTCGGGTAAATACCCAAAGGGAAAATATCCAAGAAAATGACCCTTGGGTAAATACCATTTGATTAAACCACCATTACCATTTTAATTAAATTCACTGACAGACAACGCATAGAATCACGAAATTTTGCACAAAACTCTTGTGCGAAATTTCCTTTTATAACGAGAGTGAGCGGGAACGATTTTTGAAAATTCATCCTCTAAAGAGGTTAAATAGGGAATGAAAGTTAGTATGGGAGTTGATCATTTTAGCCGATGGCACATCTCATCACGCACATAGGCTTGTCAACACACTGAAAATCTTAAATTCTCTGACAGACAATGCACAGCCTAAACTCCTTGGTCTGCACTGGATGTTACTGTCGGCTTCTTTCTTAAAGTTGTGTCTATCGAGCTGGATAAATTTCGTCACGGAACGAGAATGTATAACTCGTTCACAACTTCCAGAAACCACCCTTCTATGTGGATTGAACTCAGAAAGACGTGTGAATTGTAGGTACATGACTTTCGTCTTGTCCAAATTCGTGCCGAGGCCAACTCACCGAGAGGCTCCATTTAAATTGTGCAGCATCTGGTCTAACTGTTCCAGCGTCTCTGCCATTGTGTCGATGTCATCAGCAAAGCGAAGATGTGAGATGCACTCGCCGTTCACGTTGATAAGCTGTCCAGTCCAGTCCAGCATCTTAAAGACATCCCCCGACGCATTGGTGCACAGTTTCGGGAATATCATATACCCCTGTCTCACGTCTCACAAGTTTCACGGCATCGTTCCAGTCCAGAAAAAACAGCTCCGGTCAGCAGAAAGGCAGATAAAACCAATAAAACAAAGCAGAGGTCACCAGAATAGCAAAAATCACGGCACGGGTCAGTCTTTGTTTATAGGTGTCGTAAAAGCGCAGAAATACCTACGTGTTGACAAGAAGCGAATGCAAATTCCAACTGAAACTTTTGGGTGCTTCCTGTGAATCGGCAAAATTATTTGTGGGTGGGACTTGACTGCTCATACGCACGTAGCGTAGTTCAAAGCATTTTGTAAGATAAACGGTTAACCGCTAGTGACCCCGATAGTACCTCGGACCATTCCTATAAAATAGATTAAACTCCAAAGCAAACATTTGGTTAGGCAATAGGCATTGCATAGCAAAGCATGCATAGCATAGCCTTAAGGGAATCAGGATTCTCCAAAGGTTATAGGTTCGGCAATAAGTTAGGCTAGGTTCAAATATTTTACTAATTTGGCCTCAAACCCGTTGCAGGATTAATAGGAATACGACTTCACAGAAGATTTTTATCTTTTAGTCGAAATTAAAAAACTATTCCCTTTTTAAATGACGTTTAGGTACTAAAATGTATCCATAGGAGTTACAAAAAATATAATTAAAAAAAACAGATTTTTAGTGACTACCAAAAACGTGATTGATCCCGTGTCACTGACTCTGGCAGGGCCACCATCAGGGATTTTAATTTTGAAAACGCAAAAAATTAGTCGCTAATTAGTCGAAATTAGTCGCCAAATATCAGAATTAGTCGGTCACTGGTTCAAAAGATATAAGGGTTTATAGGTGGCCCTGCTGGAGAGACTCTCCCCAGCAGGGCCAAATTTATATCTCAAAAACTAGGGCACCTAGGGAAGATCTGTTTTCTCCCATATTTAGTCGCCAATTAGTCGGAATTAGTCGAAAAATATCAGAATTAGTCGGTCACTGGTTCAAAAGATATAAGGGTTTATAGGTGGCCCTGCTGGAGAGAGTCCCCAGCAGGGCCACATTTATATCTCAAAAACTAGGACACCTAGCGAAGATCTGTTTTCTCCCATATTTAGTCGCCAATTAGTTGGAATCAGTCGCCAAGTTACAAATTTAGTCGGTGTGTAATTAAAAAGATATTAAAGAATTCAATTTCCCCATACAGTGGTATAAGCGAGTACAAAATACTTTATGTATTTTCTAGATAGTATCTTATGGAGGAATGTTTGTTTCGAATGAAATAAATATAAACTTAGTCTATAATTTCAACCCACCATAGGAAAGCTGTATTCAATACTTATAAACAAATCTACAATAATGTACGATGCAATGTGTGTGTGTGTAATGTGTGTATGTGTATGTGTAATTATTTATCCAACACAATGTGCACTTACCACTTAGTCGCTGGCAGATAGATCGCTGCGCTCCGTTTCATTTACGGTAAGTAAGAAAGAGATAGATGCGCGTGTACAGACGAGCTGCTTAGAACGAGTTGCCCGTCACGTAAAGGGTCAGCGCAGACAGAGAGGAATAATCCCCGCACGGTCTCGGGTATTTTCTTTACAGATCGCGTATGTTCGAGCTTGCGCGCGACCTCGCGAGCCTGCGCGAATAAACCGTTTAACAAACTGTATCTGTTCATAATATTGAATAAATAGGTATTTGTAACATTTTCAGAAAGTACAATAATTTTAAGGTAATAAATCTATTTATATGTCGACAACAGAAGTTTTATTATTCTAACCTAAATTAAGATAAAATAAAAACTCAACCCGTCCATACCCACAACATAACACTCACAATCACCTCAAAATACACACAAACACAACACACATCAAACGAACTTTTTGAAAATTCATTTTTATAAAATAAAATTTGATTACAATTGACAATACTTACGTTTTCAACGTTTTAGTATTTTAAACATTTTACTAAAGGTACGATATTTTTTTATTATTCTAACGTTAATTAGAGGTTAACATTGTAAACTGGTAAAACAGTTGCATGCGACTGTACATCTTGACACCAAATAGACCAAGAGCAAGGTTTAATGTTTTTAAAGAAGTTTAAGCTACTCTAAACTAGTAATTAAAAACATAAAAACATGAATTTAATTGAGAATTTATCTCTCTCGGACATTTCTAAAGACTTTAGACCGATAAAACTAAAAGTATATTACACATATTAATAGAAATATTTTTTCTTGGTAATTTTTCGTGAACTCTTCGGTCTAGCTCTTGGACTATACCTTACTAATTGAACTCATTATATCTCCTAAACTAAGACCCGACTAAATCTGTAACTTGGCGACTGATTCCGACTAATTGGCGACTAAATATGGGAGAAAACAGATCTTCGCTAGGTGTCCTAGTTTTTGAGATATAAATGTGGCCCTGCTGGGGAGACTCTCTCCAGCAGGGCCACCTATAAACCCTTATATCTTTTGAACCAGTGACCGACTAATTCTGATATTTGGCGACTAATTCCGACTAATTGGCGACTAAATATAGGAGAAAACAGATCTTCGCTAGGTGCCCTAGTTTTTGAGATATAAATTTGGCCCTGCTGGGGAGAGTCTCTCCAGCAGGGCCACCTATAAACCCTTATATCTTTTGAACCAGGGACCGACTAATTCTGATATTTGGCGACTAATTAGCGACTAATTTTTTGCGTTTTCAAAATTAAAATCCCTGATGGTGGCCCTGCCAGAGTCAGTGACACATTGATCCCGACACTTTTGATGTGTGTAATAATCATGTGTCTAGAGATCGTCTAATCTAAAATGACGCGCCCCACTACATAATTCGTTCATTTATATGTGTGAGTGCAAATATCAATAACGACACTGCATCTGTGTGGGATCGTCGATTGTTCAGTGAACTACGATCAGTACGTGTACAAGACGGTCGACTAGTCGAGTGATAAATCCGACAATGCTTGCTCTATGGAGCAGCGCCGTCACATTGTATGAAACAAGACGTCCGTTCCTCTCGCGCGTTATTGTCAAACTAAACTAGTTGGACAACAAATCCGAGCACAACGGTTCTTAGCAAGTACGGTCTACAAAGAAATTCTAAGTACTTAAGCAAAATAATTTATTTACGTATTTTGATGCTTTAAGGTTTTATGTTTTTATGTTTTATGTTTTTCACAATAATTATTATTGTGTATTCATGGTGATACACAATAATAATTATTAAGTGATTTATGAATTTCAGTTTAGGTATATTAAAATAAACTAATAAAAAATGTTTAATGGTTTATTTTACAATTAAATATATAAAATATCACTATTCACTCATCTCAAAAGAGTCGCTTTTGTCTGAATCAGAGTCATCAACATGAATAATAAATTCTCTATCCATATCAAAGTGTTGTGAATATTGTTTTTCTATGTTTTCAACATGCCGACATGTATTTGCCCACATTGTACGGTCAATCATTTCGAGTCGTTCATTTATTAGTGCCATAATGGATGTTAAATTTTGTGCAATGTTTTTATTAGCCACGTAGTTTTTTAATATCCCCCATATTTTTTCAATGGGATTAAGTTCTGGGTGGTAAGGGGGTAATCGTAAAATTTCAAACCCTTTTGATTGAATCAGTTCGTCGATAGCAAATCTTTTGAATCTATCTTTGTTTTTCAAAATTAAATCGTACAACTCTATTTTTTTCATCGTTTCATCAAATGGAATATTTTTTTCAGTAAGCCATATTTGCATGTCTTTCTTGTTTGAATTGGAGTTTGGAGCTTTTTCTGTTAAAGCATTGTGGTAAGAAGCGTTATCCACAACGATGACAGAGTTTTCTGGGATATTGGGCAGAAATTGCGTGCTAAGCCACTTTTTATAATTATTAAGATTCATATTATCGTGATAATCTCCACTTGTTGAGTTTGCTTTATACACTAAGCTAGCATTTGGAACAAATCCTTCACACCCACCAGCGTGAACAATAATGACCCGCATACCTTTAGATATTTTTTTTTTTGTACTGGTGATACTCCTTTCGCTAGTTTCCAGCACATGTTTTGAATATGTGTTGTGTGAACGTAACTTTCATCTGTGAAAACGATATATCGGGTCTCATCACGATATTTTTTTAATTGCCTCAAGTATTGGAACCGCAGCATTTGTATGTCGTGCTTTTCAACTAGAGCTTTACGGTTGTCATCTATTTTTGACCACTCGTAGCCTGATTCTTTCAAAATAGTACGCAGTGTTTCTATACAGCCAGTAAAACCAATTCTTTCTACCAATATCTGTTTAAGCTTTTTTAATGTTGGTACTTCATTAAATTCTGTATGGAATGAAGCTATCGTTCTTCGAAGCACTCCCATATCAAAATCTTCCAGGTTGGACTTAGGACGCGCCCTTTTTCGTTTTGAGGGAGATTGAAAAATTTTCTGCGATGTATCTCTTGATGTACTAGCCTGCTCCGTGGTACTAGCTTCTTTTTCTTCTTTTAAAATTCGCGTAATCGTAGATTCACTAACACCAACGGCTTGGGCAGTTCGCCACCTAGCATCAGTAAGTTTTTCAACTCCATTTTCCGCTTCATATTTCATTCGGTGGTACACTTTTGCAATAATTCCTTTAGCCTGTAAAAAAAATCAAAGGCATTGTGAGTCATCATAATTATATCGTATATAACTTGGTAAAACAAATAAAAAAGTTAAACGTGACTTTACAGGTTAAAAATGAAATGTTGTTTTTTATAAGAAATATTTTATTTACCTGGCTCCGAAGATGCTTTTTTGTTGACATGTTGACGGTACTTTTGGGATCGAACGATGCGTGCTTCTACGTTTGAGTCTAACCGGCAACTGAACGACCAATTACAATTGCATGTTTATATTTGTTTATGTGTACTGCGTCCATATTTGAAGTTTCCTTGTGTGCGTAAATGCGGAGGTGGGGCGCGTCATTTTTAGATTAGACGATCTCTACTAGGAATAGGAACTGAGTTTCAAAGTTAAGTGAATGTTCAAACCTCACTGAAAGTGACGTTACAGAACGAATTGAGAACTGTCTTGACCAGGGTCTGTCAACTTTGTTCTACGAACTGTATGTAGGTGGGCTTGAAAACAAGAAAAAGACAACGCCATCAGAGTAAAAGAGATGAATATATAATGTTGCCACTAAAAAAACAATTTTGTATTTTCCATAATAATGAGCTTATTATTTGATTTTTTAAATAAATTACGTTTGAAAAAACCTTTAGCCAATATTCTGATATTACACAAATATATTTCATTGAGGAATATAACATATGTAATTGATTATTACATAATAAAAAAATGATATGGAGGATAATGTGTGGAAACACTAACGTCCGCACGTCATTATTGATTATGACATTGACCGTTGACGTCACAAGAAAAATGTCTGCCGCCGCTTGCGCACCATTTTATGTTGTACTTGTTTATTTGTAATAAATAAACTAGTTCCATTTAATTCTACAAACATTGATAGCGTTGAGTCGAGCTTGCTCCTGCGTTCCTGTGTTTTGGTGAAATTAAGTGTGTATTTGTGAGATATAGACTCGGTGTTGAGACAGTGACTCTTGTTTGATTTTGTGTTTAATTTCGCGATGAGTTCGCAGTCAGCAGCAAAATCAGTCATAATATAATAATTAATCTGTTATTTAAATTATAATTATTCACATGTTAAATAAAAAAGTCAAGTACTAATCTTTGTTTTACTAGACTGCTCTGTATAGATAAATTTTAGCATTTTATGTACAAGTACAGTGTGTTTCTCGATAGTGATTGTTGATGTCAATTATTGCTGAGCAAAAATTGGCCATCTTGTAGGAAACTATCGAGAAACGCACTGTACTTATGCATAAAATGCAATACAAAGTATCTATAAAATGCACTGTAGTTCAAAATTCGCGCCCTAGCTTCTACTCCTTAGTTTTCGTGGGCGGAATATAGATGGCGCCAGTCGGTAAGGAAAAATTTCCTCTTAAAATTTGTACGGAGCAGTTATTCTTCCCTCTGTAGGGTATATATGTTCTGTGGTCTTGACAGTGACTTTAAAAACATAACCTATTGTAGAAATTATTGCTATTGCAGGTTTTCCAGTCTTTACGAACTAAAAATACAATTTATAATCGATTTAGTAACACAAGTAGAGTTTAAATATCATGTCTGCTGCCAAAAGAGTGCAGGTAATATTCTTTCACCATCTTTTAAGCCTACATTTGCTATTATGCGAGCGATAAACAATTATTTCCTGGGTATAACATAACCTAACCTAATAAAAACAAATTTATTTTCAGCAATGGGCCACTTTTGCTCGCACTTGGCACGTGTTTGACTGCAAATGGCAAGATCCCTACGAATCTGCTAATGTTATAAAGAAATATCTGATGGGTTTACATAAACCTATATATCATCCTATGAACGATTGTGGAGATGTTGTAGTGTGTATCAATAGCCGAGATATCGCGTTGAGAGGCGACGAGTGGCGTAAGAGAGCCTATTTCCACCATACTGGGTACCCTGGTGGAGCTTCATGGACATTAGCTTGGGAACTACATAATAAGGATCCCACTATGGTGAGCAAAAATTATAATATTCTTAATGAAGTACCTATAGTAAGAAACTTGGTTTATTATGCCTAAAAATGGTCAAGTAAATGTTTTGATTTACACTATACAAGCGTTAGAAAACTTTTTGCCATTTTCTATCCTGCCTAGAAATATAAGATTACACTTCACTTTAATAGTACCTAAACAATTCCTTGATTTCACTGTACAAATGTAGCTGATATTATTTTCTTCATATTCTACAGTGCATGATCTGTAAAGTGGCACAGTAGTAGGTAATGGCCGTGACTTATGAGTTGTAGGTTGTATGTTCATACCCAGACAGGCTGAAACATTGTGAGGAAATGGGTGTGTCCTAGAAACAAATTTTGAAGAATCTGCCAACCCGCACTGGGCCCGCGTGGTACATTACTGCCCACTGCCTCTCACCAAGAGGCCTTGAGGCCTGTGTCGCTGCAGTGGGAACATTGTAAGCTGATTATTATGCCACCATAATCCAAGTTGATTCGCATGCTAGAATGCTTATAAATAGTATACTGCAGTCTTTTAATGTAATATCACGAAGGATGGAGGGAACATAATTATAAAAAACTAAAATTTTGTCAGCCTAGGGAGGAGAGAAAAAGAAGAGTAAGAAGTTGTTGAAGATTTTTTCATAAATACCTTTATTTTCTTTATAGATCATCAAAAAAGCAGTATACAGAGCAATGAAAGGCAATCTCCAAAGACGTCACACTATGGAGCGACTCTTCATATATCCTGGTGAAGAGGTGCCTGGTGATGTGCTGCAAAATGTGACCAATCAGATCCGTCAGATACGCCAAGTACCAACCAGGCTTGATGAAATACCTGAAGATGTAACAAAGACCTATCCAAAAGTTATGGATTACCCTGAAGATTATGTACTGAAATAAATTGTTTTAGATGTTATGTAAATATAAGTAGATAAGATTAGATTGTTAATAAATAAATGAGGATGAATGAGTTGCCTCTTTCTTTAACCCTTAATAGGGCAAAGGAAAATAATTGCCCTTTTTCCTGGTCAAAAAGCTGAGTTGGTAAGCAATTATTGCTTACGACCTCAGCTTTTTAAAATGGCAAAAAATCATGTCTGTTGTATGGGAGCCCCCTTAAATATTTATTTTATTCTGTTTTTTAGTATTTGTTGTTATAGTGGCATGCATCAGAAATACATCATCTGTGAAAATTTCAACTGTCTAACTATCACGGTTCATGAGATACAGCCTGGTGACAGACGGACTGACGGACGGACAGCAGAGTCTTAATAATAGGGTCCTGTTTTATCTTTTGGGTATGGAACCCTAAAAATTTGCGCAACAATCACAGAATATGGGCAACTAATTAGGTAGGTAATAGGTAATACGGGCTGGTGTCCGCAACTCCATATCAATGCGCGTATTTTGCATACGGGAACTAATTAGGTATCTATAACATTTAAATGACTATTTTCGACATTATTTTGCCGAGGTAACGCACATGGTTTGAACCTAAGAACTTAACTCGTAAGTTGCGGCCGTTAGGTACTACTGCTCTACCTAGGTACCAAACTACCAACTATTATCTTAATCAGTACTCTGAGATATCAATTATGTAGCTATATTCAATTTTGGTTTTTCCATGTAATTAATTTAATTTTTATTACGAGGATTTTATTAATTAACGGCTTATCTTATCAAACACTTGGCCAAAATCAAGAGCATTTCCTTTTGTTGAATGGTAAACAAGTTGTAGATATAATCCCGTCATGTGAATCGTAGAGTTTTGCCCAACTTTGCATTGAGGATGAGGTTTTTGCTTGATAATTTTGGATAGATGTGGAGGTCTAAGCTAATTCGAACTAATCAACGCCGATCGCATGCGTTTACTTTTACGACAACTATTTTCGTCTTCAACATTGCAATTTGTCAGGCGTCTGCTTTGTCTCGTTTCATCACTGTATCCACTCCGTTATAGCTCTGACAAATTAATCATAATAATATTCCACAACTTTCACACAACGCCGTCTAGTCGCAAACTAAGCAGAGCTTGTGCTATGAGTACTAGACAACTGATAAACATACATATATATTTCTAAATACATACATACTATAGATAAATTACACCCAGACGAAGAACAAATGATCGTGCTCATCACACAAACATAATAGTTAAGACATAAAGACGTAGCCAGATGACTGTATGAATATAGGAAACTTAAACAACCAGTAGGTACTTATTAACTTTTATTGTTATATTTTAGATAGTCATATAAAATTATATTTCACTGTGAAAAAAAATACCTTTAATTTGTGAGATTGTGTAGGTACATACACTAGGTGCAGATAAACTCACAATTGTGACACTCAACCAAAATTGCGTCATACGAAAGTTTATTTCTCAAATGAACGCAGCATGGGGTTGTCGTAGATTTTGCCGGGGTACCTGGGGAAGTAGCTGTCGGCAACTGGTGCTACATCTACGACCTTCACAGCGGAACCCTCCTCAACAACATCGCCGGCGGCGGCTTCTACGTTTTCGGCGTTGTCGACGAAATGTACAGCCTCGGGAATAATCTCCTCTGCGTTAACTTCCTCCTCGACGATTTCGCTGTATTCAATGTTCTCAGCGACATCGACGAAGTTGACAGTATCAGCGGGAATCTCCTTAGCAGCGAGGGCGGCGACTTCTTCCTCAACAGCGGGGGCGGCGACTTCCTTCTCGGCGTATTCAATGTTTTCGGCAACATCAACGAAGTTCACAGCGTCAGCGGGAATTTCCTCAGCAGCGGCAGCAGCGACTTCCTCCTCGACGACTTCGCTGTATTCAATGTTCTCAGCGACATCGACGAAGTTGACAGTATCAGCGGGAATCTCCTTAGCAGCGAGGGCGGCGACTTCTTCCTCAACAGCGGGGGCGGCGACTTCCTTCTCGGCGTATTCAATGTTTTCGGCAACATCAACGAAGTTCACAGCGACAGCGGGAATTTCCTCAGCAGCGGCAGCAGCGACTTCCTCCTCGACGACTTCGCTGTATTCAATGTTTTCAGCGACATCGACGAAGTTGATTCCCGCATCAGCGGGAATGTCCTCAGCAGCGGGGGCGGCGACTTCCTCGTCGGCGACTTCATTGTATTCAATATTTTCGGCAACATCGACAAAGTTCACAGCATCAGCGAAGATCTCCTCAAGAGCGGGAGCGGCGACTTCCTCCTCGGCGACTTCGCTGTATTCAGCGTTTTCAGCGACTTCAACGAAGTTGATAGCATCAGCGGGAATGTCTTCAGCAGCGGGGGCTACAACTTCCTCTTCAGCGACATGGTCATGTTCGTACTCAATGAATTCCACGACGTGAACGGTGTCCTCACCAGCATGCTCCATAGCCTCAAAAACTGCTTCGGCGTCAGCAGGGATCTGCGCCTCCGCTAGTCTTAGGGCTTCAATAACCTCCTGGGGAACGAACAGGGGCCTGATGTCCACGGGCTCGATCATAGGCATGTACGGCACATCTTCGAGTTCGGGCAGGGGAGCCTCGGGCATTACGACAGGCTGGACCAGTGGGGAGGCTAAAGCCACGGAGGCGAGCGCTAGTACCATGAAGAGCTTCATATTTGCTGAAAACAGAAAACAAAACTCAAAATGTATCGGTTTGATCAACTACATAAGATCGCTCTTTGTTAATGTTCTTTTAGTCTAGATTGTGAAACGGCTTAACGTGTCGTAAGTTCTCGAAACACAAAAATCCTTATCTATTGGCAAATAGGGCAGTGTTTTATGATTAATTGAATTAGATAGTCAAGATAAGGTGACTAGATTTTTAAATCACTTAGTGAATTCATTTTCCATAACTGAGAAAAGAGTGCGACAGATTATTTTAAACACTAAAATAGAAAGTTTTTATAGAAAAAATAAACACAGAGAGAGGAGTGTGTTATATACTTTTGTAACGCTTCAAGTCGCGTCACTTGATTTTTTTTAGAGCGAGACTCCTTGGGGTCCTTAAGAGACGTATCTACTAAAGATCCTTAAATTTAAACGTGGAACTCCACTCAATATATTACTGGTAAGGGTAGCCGCATTAGGTACAGACAGCAGAAGAAATCACTTGCATAATCACTAAGATTTATCTACTCATTCATCAAGGCTTATGTCTGTGCTGATTAAACTTTTAATTCCTGGGTAAACAAATTTGCAGATTACTTATCAAAGAAGCGGAAAATTCACAACAACACGTAGGTATAAAGTCAAAACAAAAAAAAAAAAAATGCTGAAACATAAAACTCACCTGTTCGTATCTTCCAACGAATAAACTGTTGTTAATTACATTAACGTTTTTATATATAGGTATCTAGTTGCGCTTATCCTAATCTTACGATAAGTCTATCTGGTAAATCTGATTTGTCCACGTATTTTGATTTTTTTTTAAATTAATGCCTTATTGATATCTAATAGGTATTACCTATATAGTGACCAAACCAAACAGCAATATTAATTAGTCAGACAATTTATTATCTTTGCAAAACAAAACAGTATAAAATTATCGTAGTTACTGTAAGAAACTAATTATCGATGTTTTCCTTAAAGGTTTGGTTACTATATATTTTCTAATTTTATGCTCACAGTGTAGACCATCAAGATTTGGGCTCGACAAATACTTATATCAGCCAAACTCTTGATCTAAATGAACGAAGACTGATTTGAGCCAAATATCGGTATACTGCAAAAGGAAATTGTTACGAGTCGAGTGGACTTGCAGCAGCATATGACACTATCAACATTCAAAAAACGGTTGTTTCAAGTAAAATAACTCACTTTCGAATCAATTTATGTCCGCCTAAATACCGAAATGAATCGCTTGTTTCGAGACAATCTGAATGAAGACAATGTAGATGGCTTGCTAGAGTGGGCTTCCTCAGGGAAGTATGCTGAGCTCCTATATTCTTCAACTACAACCACCTTCTTTAACGCAACGTTTCATTAGGCTGACCACCTAGCATGAAAATGCATGCTTAGTACCTACTACGACGAAATGCCGCCCGGCCGATCCCCTCTGGTGTATCCATCTTCACAACTTTCCTACAAACAGGAGTCTTGATATCCTACAGTGTTCATATTGATTAATGCTCGTGACTACCTTCCTGACAGTATGTAATATTAAACAGACAATCAATTTATCACCATACTCTTGCCCTTACATTACTTCAATACTTCTCTATTAGTAGTCACCTCCTTTCTAGCCAAATCGTCTTTCACACGGTCACTCAATGAATTATTACAGCAAGGAGTTGGCAAACAAAGTCGGACCCTAGCAGTAGGTACTAAGTGTCCAGGGTAGGGTGCATCGGAGCAACTAAGGATCCGTTTGCTAATAAAGACGTGGGTAACCAAACCTGACAAGCGTGATGATTGAGAGGATGATTTATTCAAGTTGCTGTTGAGTAGTCATTGGCTCTCAGAAAGTTCAGGCTGTTACCTATTTATTAGTTTTCCTTCGCTGCAAAAACTCATTCAAAAATTACAAAACTATTTTTCTATTTATAACAGCAATCAGTTTATCAATTACTGATTTATCATTATTTTTAGACTAGATCTCTTAGATAATTTACGCAGGCGTTAAGTACATATTTGTACAGGTTATAATATCTGATTTAATTAGTTATCTATTTAAATTGCAAACATTTCTCATTCAGTTCTAATTGATTAAATAAATTGGACAATCCAAAACCATCTTCATCGAATATAGCATAATCCCTCGTTTTCGTTTCCACGAATTCATATATATCACTGAATTAATTCATATTTTCTATGATTTAGGTATCAGATACTTTTTACATAAGCTATTAATGGCAGCGATTCCTACATACACTTAAAAAGTGGATAAGCTTTTTATAGGCTATGTGGCATCAATGAAAATAAAAATAACGACAAAGCTTACATCGCTACATGCAGTAAAGTACCTGTTAGCACCACATTTTTCCAGTTACAAACTTTTCTTCACTTCGTCTATTGAAAGCGCTCGAGTCTTTACTCATAAGTGTTTTCAGCAAGAACTTCTGTTCTCCATAGCTGCGTTGTATGGCGATGGGAAAATGTTCTCCGATCTCATTATAGGCTGTTTATGCTTATGCAGGAAAAAGCAAGTCGCACATTGATATAGGTATTGATACTATAGTCAACAACCTTTTCCCCTTCCCACTGCTGGGACACAGGCCTCCTCTCAGTGAGAGGGAGTGGTAGATGTCGGGATCCCTTCTTTTCGCATAATATTCTTTTTCCTAATATACTTTGGCATAATTTGTTTTGCCATAATAATACTTTGCCATATTTTTTTTTGGCATACAGTTTATGTTGGCATAATTATCTTGAAGGCTAATTTGTTTTGCCATAAATTTAATTCGCATAACGTTACTAGGCCTAATGATTATTAGCATAATAATATTTAGGCATACAATTAATAGAAATAACGGAAACAAATTTGAGTTATTTTTACGCATTTATTTTGGATTTCCACGTTAATGATTTATTATACATAACATTATGTAACTTAACTATGTATTTTTATTTTAGGTGTATATTTTTAGCAATCGCTTGTAAATATGCAAGAGTCAGGGTGCCCCAAGGTCTAACACATCTTGATTTAGTAAAAAGGCAATGAGAACTTAGGATGCAAGAGCGAGCGAAGCGAGCTCGGGAATTGGGGCACCCCGACTCGATTAGGTTCCTTTAAACCCTGCAGACAGAAATAGGGGGCCTTATTATTATTGTTATGCTTAATAAAGTTATGCTTTAGTGTTATGCTTAAAAAATGTATGCTTTAGAATGTTATGCTTGATCATTATTATGATTAGAGAAATTATGCGTAAATAATGTATGCGAAAATATAATTAGCACAAACAAAAGTATGCCAAGTTATATTAGGTCTTAAAATTTTATGCAAATGGATAAGGAACCGTAGATGTCACATGTCTTCGAATTTTAGTTTCTAGGACATGCCGGTTTCCTCACGATTTTTGCCTTCACCGTTTTTGCTGCATCACACAAAGTAAAACGCCTGTCTGGGTTCGGACCCACGACGTACAGACGCCACCACATCAAGCTACTACAATCTGTCAGATTTCTTTAATAGATTTTCAACTTTATCGCTAAAGCATAAGGTTCAAAGTTGATTGGGAAAATCTGACAGTTTCGGGTAGCTTGATGTGCTGGCTTCTGTACAACTCGCAAGGGTTCGGGGCCTTTATCACTGCTCTTGATCACTATCACAAACTAAAATGTCAGTAACTGAGTTAAGTACTTATTTAGTTTTTGCAAATAACTTTGGGATAAAAGGGAATAACGCAATCGCATTGAAATGGAAACCAACATTATATACTTTATTCATAATTATTCACCTCGTCCATTACACCAAATTACCACTAAAATATATTTGGCAATATAAAAAATAAGGAATACATTAGACTCGAATTTTTTTTTAATCATACTACCTAATATTCATATCTAAGGTATATATTGTGTTACGGTCAGAGTAATGAATTCGGACTGATGGAAACTTACACTTTACGATTATAAAACTACAACATAGCTTTAACGTAATAATAATACCGGCAAACGGCATTCTAATCGTACTATCAACTAATATTACAAAATCTCCAATTTAATACTTTGACTGTAACATACGCATAACCATTATTTTGGAATACAATTCTAATATGCAATATCTAGTATTCTTACATTTAAGATAAAAAAAAAACAAATGACTATATAAAAATATACAATGATGATAACAAATTCTTAAGAATAGTTTTATGCGAAATTAAAATGACCAAGCGATGAGCGGGAGCTTGCGATGAAACTATACCTTAACTATAGAGAAGAGGACTATGACTTTAGAAGAAAATAAACTCTAACCGTCTTATGACAAAACGATTTCTAACTTTAGACCTAGCCCAAACGTGTGAGACAGTTACTGTATTTTAAACTTTATTTCGACAAACGTAAAGTTCTTAATAGAAAATTGACAACTTAGATACGGGTTTAACGTCAGTTTTTGTAATTAGAACTTTAACTTTATCGGAATAGTTCAAAATTTTAAAAATAGCATAATAGCTCAAATAAAAAAATAGATCAACCTAATCTAAAGAAAAAAATGTTTTGTGATAAAGGGGAATATCTTTAGTATGCCACACAATAATGGATGTTGTGTGTAGTAGGCTCGAGACATTAAATGAAAGTGAAAAATATTAAAAACTGTATATTAAGTATCTTAACATTATTTATATCTAATAAAAAATAGCAATAAACTATCGGAAGAGAGGTAGTTAAAAGTGCCAGATACAATGCGACAAAAATATACAGTTTAAATTCTCCTAAAATCCATTTTTTTTCCAACTTTATAATTTCCTTTTTATAATAGGTTCATCGCAAGTAATAATAGCAAATATCTAAATTATAATTTAGTACACAAATGAACGTTTCCTTAAAGGTAATGTCGACAGAAAATATTAAGGAATACATCACATTTTTATCTATATCGTAATATATTTAATAAATTGAAGCCTGGCTGAACGTGTGCGAAGCAAACAAATGCAAATTGTTCATTAGACATGTATTAGGACAAGCGCAAATCTCGGCTTGACATAGATTTAAGGCCATTAGATTCACATTCCATCGCCACTTAATCAGTTATCTACTTTAGTGACATGTATTCTAAGTTGATTTTTGAGTGACCATTTGTAACAAAGAGATCCTAATAAGTTTTTGGTTACAATGGAATTTAAACTTTGTTAAGTATGACATTCAGTTTATTGTTCCATAAGTTGAAAATTATCTCAAATTCTTAATTCAAATGTATGTATAGTTTAAAGTTTAAGTATCGTCCTGAAATACGGACTTTAGTTTGATAAAAATTATTATGTTTATAATGATAGGAAGACAAGATTATATTAAAATTGATTGTGTTTCCTGGGATTATCTTAAGCGTTTTGATTTTTATCTGTTGTCAATTAATGAAGGCCTGTGGTTGGTTAGTTTGGTCCACCAATCAAAGAAAAGGCTCAAGCCGAGGCGTCCACTAGTGTCTATCAATTTAATTAAATTCACATAGCGGCATGTGCGTAACATTGGCCAACACCCTGCTCGTCACCCATAATTTAAAATAAAACCATTTTGACTACAAATACGGTACAATGCACCTGAGAGGTAACGGCAGGGTAGCTAAAAAAAAAGTTTAATGCAAATAGGTCTATCTACGAGAAGGTATACTACAATTACGTCCCACGTAAGCAGTACTTCTAATAATACATTTATTTATTGCCATAATAACAGGTTACAGAAAAATGTGAGACCCTGCCGCCAGAGCTAGGTTAGATCACCTGTATTTTAGGGGCAATAATACATATAAAAGGTGCTCACAATTACGCCAGTTAAAAATGACTATAGTTTATCGGAACTGTCTATTCCATACATAATGAGAAGTTAATTAGTGTTAAGTAAAACAAAAAGTATTGGCGAAAATTAGTCTCTAAAACCTACAGGAACATAATTCGAGACAATTATTATTATTTCACAGTCCAGGCTTCAATTTCCACTAAACAAGTAAATGTATACATTTTACTTCATTATTCATATAAAAACGTAGAGATCAATTTGATGAACAAACGTTTTATTGGACCTTTGAAAATCATCGTGTCTAGCGCGGACTGAGGCGTGCAATCTAAATTGAACTGTAATGAATTGAAAATACGTCTTACATTTGTTTAATATTATATTATTCGGTTTAAATCACATGGGCGCATGATACTTTAAAACAGTTGAATTTTTATCAATGTTGAAAGTATCAAATGTTCATGTGTAATCAAGCAACGTTAGTAAATGAATTAAAAATGCCGATATAATGAATACAAAAACAAAAAACTTGTTTATTTTAAACTATAGTAACAATTTGGAATGTATTTTTTTATTTGGCATTAAAATTCCGCTTACTTTAATCAGAAATTACTTACTTATTTATCTCCCAGATGACATTATTTATGATTTACTTTAGATTTAGGTTCATTTACAATATCGACTTGATCGAAATTTACGAAAACGATTCTTGTCAAATTATAACATTATAAAATACAAATTTAAACCTAAAATCAATTACACTTTTAGGATTTAATATAATCTATACATAAGTAGATATTTATTTATAGTATTGTTTTATCTATAAAATTATAAAAAAGAAAATATTTAAAATGTTCAAAGCTCTAGAAACCATTGAGATGGTCAGAATTTAATTTTAGCTATATTATTGACATTTAACCTTCAGAGTCCTTTGTGTAAATTGAATGACTTCAATTTACACAAAGGACTCTGAAGGTTCGCGGCATAACTATCCGACCGCCATTTTGATTTTTCGTTCTATTATGTGTTGCATTGATGTCAGCTATCGATTTAGATAGATTTTTGCGTGATCGCCATTTAAACAAAAAAACAAAATGGCGCACAGGCAGGTAAGCCGGGCTCTTAAAATAAAATCTTCAATCCCATTTTAAATGATTGAAAAATAAAAAACAACTTTATCACTAGAGAGAAATCTGACTATCACAATAATGGTCTCTGTAAGCAGACGATTACTGTCTGTGCGTTTGATCTCAAAAACCACTGAGCAAACATCAATACACATTCCAACAAAAATCGAGAATACAAATGAAACTATTGGTGTATCTATTTATTTAGCTATTGCAAAGCCGCTCTCATATTTCACACTCTCAGCGCCATGTGGTCCGCCGGCCGCCCACATGGCCCGCTTCTCTAGAAAATGCTCATTTATACATGGCGCTGAGAGTGTTAAAACAAGACATAATTTTTACAGTCAGAGAGTAACAAGAAAGATTTTATGAAATAAATAGAGTGTTTATATGCAATAACCTTTATTATTTTCTACTTGCCTTACTTCAAAGGCGCATTCGGGACTACTTTCAATAAACACCACATCATAAGGCTTAGTATTTTACCGAAAATATACAAACACAAATTTCAGACGTCATAATTATAAACACTCTAATTTATTTCAACTGGTTTCTATATTTGAAATCATCATAATCCCCGTATTCATGTAAAACAAAAGTTGCACAACATTGTTTCAGCAACATGTATTGAAACATGTTGCTGGCAAGATAACATAGCATCACGCCTATGGATAAAGTGTACGGCAGAGGTGTATCTATAGAACACTCACATTTGGTCGGTTATGCTGGCAACATTGCGTACAAAATAAGTTTAGTTTATGTTTCCAGACAAACAAAATCATGTTGCGAAACTTTTGTTTAATGGATATAGGGCTGTGTTAATTCTATGGAAGGTAGTAATGCAATTCATTTACTAACGTAAGCGACGGGTCGCTGGAGCGTCACGGGGAGGGCTCGCGCGGTCGCCGTCACTCCGCCACTCATTTGATGGCTCGAGCTTCTGGCAGGAACGCGTCCCAGTAGCGGATTGCCTGTAAAGAAGAAAGGTTGTTATTATTATTATTATCTTTACTAGCGGCGCCCCGCGGTTTCACCCGCATAAGTGTCGATCCCGTAGGAATTTCGGGATAAAGAGTATCCTATGTGTTAATCCTGGTTATAAACTATCTGTGTGCCAAATTTCATCCAAATCTGTTCAGCCGTTTGAGCGTGAAGAAGTAACAAACATATAAACACACACACTCACACGTGTTCGCCTTTATAATATTAGTCTGATACTAAAAACGGCAATTCAATACCCATAGGATCATCTAGCGAAATAGTGATTGTTATCGCGAAGATATCGACATGTTTCGTGCTACAGCGCTATACAAGGTCCAACATATACCCGTGCCTGATGCTCCATGTGTTCATCGAAATCAGCAGTACGGCGCGTAGCTCATTGAGGAGCAACTTGTCCCATCGTTCTAACTCTTTATTTAATCTCTCTTTATTAATTAAATACGAAAGTAACTCTGTCTGTTAACATTTTACGTTTTAACGGCTGAACGGACTAAATAAGGTACATAGGAAAAACAATGACCTGGTTTAAGATATAGTATTTTTTTTTTATCCCAGCAGAACTTCCCGAGGAATAATTTCCGACTTCCACGCGGGCGGCGCCAGCGGAAAACTTAGTATTATAATAATAATAAACTTAAATAATAAATAATAATAATAATAGCTTAAGTAATAATAAACTCCCCACCGCCGTATCTCTACGTTGACGTCGTGGTGGGGCTTGCGCACTCCGAACTCTAGGCCTTGGCCGGTAGTTTACCTTGCCGGAACAGGTCTAGGGTGAGGAGCCAGACCAAGAAAGATACAGAAACCCGCAGGATAGCGTGTGGCGAGCTGTTCGGCAGTAGCGACCCCACGGACCCTATATCCCGGGAGTAGTCTTGTTCCTGACCTCTGGCTTGCCTTAATTGGCCGGCTGGAGTGAACACTGACGAGAAACAGATCTCCCACTTCTTTCTTGCCTTTATAGGATACTAGCGACCCGCCCCGGCTTCGCACGGGTGCAATGGAGAAACACTGATAATTTTAGAGCCATTATTTCCCGTAAAAAGTATACGATAAAAAATGGTTATTGTGGGTTATGCCTAAGAGATAGATATATACCATTGTGAACTTTTTTGTAGACCTTTTTTAGGTGTACAATACTGTAGTACATTATTTTGATCTATCTCGACGGGTTCAGCCAGCGTTTACAATGTAAGCGTTTACAATGTTTTTATTTACGACTTCACATTAGAAACCTCTAAAATTATCAGTGTTCCTCTACTATATTATGCATGTATTATACATATAAACCTTCCTCTTGAATCACTCTATCTATCAAAAAAAAAACCGCATCAAAATCTGTTGCGCAGTTTTAAAAATCTAAGCATATATAGGGACAGACAGACAGGGAAGCGACTTTGTTTTATACTATGTAGTGATATTTGGTTTTGTATTTTTTTCTGAATGGCCATTAGTTTTGCTATAAGCCATTTCAAGGTTATCCATTAATTACCGGACACCTTATAACAGGTGTAACTTAAATAACAACCTCTTAAGGGGTCATTGTACTCATCATTATGAACAACTTTTACTATGGGACCAAACCCGAAATCGCGAAAAAAAAATCAGCTGTTTACATTTATGTTCGCATAACTCGTCAAAATGTAGGGAACAGGTGACTTTTTTTTCGCGAAATAAAAAGTTGTCCATAATGATGAGTACAATGACCCCTTAAAAGGTTGTGCCTTAATCAAGTTACACATTGTATAGTGTTAGTTATGTGTAGTGTGAAGATACCTGTGCCTGGTGCTTCATGTGGTCGTCGAGATAGCGCAGCAGTGCGGCGCGTAGCTCCGTGAGGCGCAGCTCGTCCCATCGTTCTAGCTCCTTCTTTATGACGCGCGATATTGTGTCGAATTCCTGCTGACCGCGCTCTACCTTCGCTTCCCACTGTGGACAGTGTTGTTACGTTAGTCCCTGACATCATTGCTGTTCTGAACATTACTATATGATTTGGAACTTTTTTAAACTTAGCAACAAGTATTTTTTTGCATTTAAAAGTAATTTGCATGGCTGATGCGGATGCATAATATCGTATCGGGCAATTGAAACGGCTTGACGGAAAGCTGCCTAAGAGAAAAAAAGAAAAAAAAATCTTTTAGATTTAAAACCAGCCAAAACGGTCATAGCAGACTATAAAAGGTTGGCTGTGTGTAAATTTTTAACATTCTTGGTCGATTATTTTATGAACAACACGACATCTGATTCAAAATTCAATATGAAGAAAACATAAAAAAAAAAGAATTCTTAGTGTGTTGGGTTTTTCTCGTCGTTGCAACTACCGGTACCGAGATATCTGTCAACGCGTTGACAGATATCTCGGTACCGTGAGTTAACTAAGAGCCAGTTTCTAACGGTCGGTTAACGTCACATATATAATTATCTGACGGTAGTCAAGGCCATAATTTTGTAATTGTAATGCGAAACAAAGTTTTTTTTTATTTGACGATATTTAGCGCTATTTTTGATGTATACGCGTGCGTGCGTCAAGTAGCCTTGAAAGAACCTGCCCTTTGTCACACCAAACCGCTATGAAGTTCGATCGTTTATTTATGGAATCTTTAAAGTTATGTGTTACATATTTATCTGCCGGACTTAATGTATTGTCTTATTAGGTAATGATTGACCCGCGCATTAGCGCGTGACGGAGTTTTAGCTACAAATGATTTAAGTGATTATTAATATGGTACGTGTAGACGTAGTTTTGCTGTACGGGCATTATACGCTCGTGAAAAGTGTCTGTATAAAAAACCATGAAAATGACTAAGATACAAATTAAAATCTTGTTTAAATACTTGAATCTCAGACGCATACCTCAATAATCTCATTGGCCGCTTGCTCGATCTTCTCGGGCCGGTTGGCGAGTTCGGCCTTCGCTTTGTTCTCTCTCCGCTTCGTCAGCTGCATCTGAGCGTGCTGCCAGTTTTGGAACACCTGATAACATAGACAAGACAGAAAAAAGTGTTAGTCAGTTGTATGTTGTCCAGTAAAGTAGAATATTATCAAATATTCGATGTCATTCCCAATTTGTCATTCTGATGGTAGATGCAAATTATTTTCGCTTTACATTTAAATATTACAAAAAAAAAGGATTATTCCCATTATTTTCGCAAGTCTGCGACAGGTCAAAAGCCATTAGAGATGGTTGTGTCTAGCGCAAGTGCCTATTCGTGGAAAAAACATATTAAAGTGAAACTTTTATTACATCGTCTCAAACTTCATCGTCTGTGTGTTGCATGTCGCGTGACGGTCGGCCGCGGAGTAGGGATAAAGTGAAAGGCGCTCGTCAGACCAGCCGAGGCCAATATGGCGGCGCCTATAGTTCGCATCAGCTGACCGTGTAGTGTATAGACTATTACTCATTTGTGCCAGTGCTCCACGCTATTTTGTTGGTTTTTGTCAGTGTTTAATGTAAATGTTGTTATTTATTTGCTTTTGGTAAACAACGACAAAATTTTTAGTTAAATGTCTATAATGTGAAAAAAAAATGTTTCACTTTTACCGTGGTTTCATAAAAACCACACAATCCTTTTTTTTTTATCAAACAAACCTACAAAATGATTCACTTTTCAAAAATGTTTCATTTTTACCGTGGTTTCATAAAAACCACACAATACTTTTTTTTTATCAAACAATCCTACACCACCCAATAGAGTATAATGAGTCTATAGTCTCCCACTGCTGGGACACAGGTGCCGTATTATGACATTGTAATGCCATCATGATTCCAGTGCGAGAGAGAGACGGAGCAATACACGACCAAGAGCGCCATCTCTTTTTCAGACAGGAATCATGATGGTATTAATACTTCACAATATGTCATCTGGCCTCCTCTCTATGACTGGAGTGAGCCGGTAATCCACCACGCGGGCCCAGTGCGGTTTAGTAATAGAGAGTGTGTACATTTACAAATTCTTAGGGAAAGTTTCTTTTGACCCTAAAATTTATGAACGGCCATCACATTTTTATTCAAATATAAGAAAGAAAATACATAATTACCTTGACTCTCTCATGGAACACGTCCTTGATAGCGCCGATGAGTCCTAGGTAGTCTTTAACATGTTCAGCTAGCACGTAGAAGTCTGTGTTCGACTGCTCTAGTCTCAAATGTTCTATCTGTGAAATAATTTACATAGGTGTAAGGAAATATTAAAAAACCGGCCAAGCGCGAGTCGGATACGCGCACGAAGGGTTCCGTACCATTATCTATAAAAACGGCAAAAAAATCATGTCTGTTGTATAGGAGACCTTTTGTTTTTTAGTATTTGTTGTTATAGCGGCAACAGAAATACATCATCTGTGAAAATTTCAACTGTCTAACTATCACGGTTCGTGAGATACAGCCTGGTGACGGACGTGTCAGTCTGTAACGTTCCCACCGCTGGGACTCAGACCTGCTCTCTTCTACAGGGAATGGGCCGTAATCCACTACCACGCGGGCCCTGTGCGGGTTGTAGATGTCACATGTCTTCTAATTTTTGGTTCTAGGACTTGCCGGTTTCCTCACGACGTTTTCCTTTACCATTTTGAGAGCAGGGGCAATGAAATTATTGACACGAAGTAAAGCGCCTGCCAGGACTCGAATCCAGGACCTTTAACTCGTAAGTTGGGGCCATTACCACTGGGCCAACAGCGCTACTCGGGGCGTTACAGTTTATGTATAATCGACGTCAGTACCTATACAGTTCCAAACCGAGTGTAAACTAAAAAGTGAGTGAAAAGCAGTGAGTATAATTTTATTTATGTACTTGTATTGCATCGATGTGGCCTCCTACAGTATGTCTGATTATTTGCAACAGGTGAATGTTGGCATTTTGGCCAAACCATTGTGTGGGGAAAAGTGGGCAAGCCGGTAATATGGCAAATCAGCTTACTGATTATTTATAATATTTTTTTCTTATAAGGTGCATATACAACGTGTAACGTTAAATTCGCAAAACCTCAGACACCCCAACTGATTTTTAATTCAGTTGACTTATTTCAGAGAGAAAATAAGTAATTAAAAAATTGTAAAGGTTTTATGTGCTGTTTTAGTTTTACTGGCCATTCTGATCGTTTCTTGCGTCTGCGACGACGCTTTATCGAGGGAGGAGTCGTCACCGGGCCGCTGCGCCGCGCTGACATTGGGTTGCTTGACCTATTAATAAATAGACACGGCAACGTTTTTAATGAAGATTTTTTAAAATATATGACCTTTATTTAAAAGTGGTTCAATTAATTCTGCTCGTCATTCTGATGAAACTACTTTCAGGTTTTGCGCATTTAACGTTACACGTTGTATAATCAGCACTGAGGTCGGATCACAACAAGATGGCGACCAACTGTAGTTTCTATTTATTCGTAGAGTCGTTCAAAGCTGTTGTTGCGTGCTTCGTCGTGTGTGCGCAGACTTAGGTCTATGTGTGTGTGTGTTACCTTCTCATGTAACTCGGCGGTGTGCGACAGTGCGCGGGAGAGTGGCGCGTGCGGGTCTGCGCCGGACAGTGCGGCGCATGCGCGCGCCGCGTCGTGTGTGCGCAGACTTAGCTCTATGTGTGTGTGTGTTACCTTCTCATGTAAGTCGGCGGTGTGCGACAGTGCGCGGGAGAGTGGCGCGTGCGGGTCTGCGCCGGACAGTGCGGCGCATGCGCGCGCCGCGTCGTGTGTGCGCAGACTTAGCTCTATGTGTGTGTGTGTTACCTTCTCATGTAAGTCGGCGGTGTGCGACAGTGCGCGGGAGAGTGGCGCGTGCGGGTCTGCGCCGGACAGTGCGGCGCATGCGCGCGCCGCGTCGTGTGTGCGCAGACTTAGCTCTATGTGTGTGTGTGTTACCTTCTCATGTAAGTCGGCGGTGTGCGACAGTGCGCGGGAGAGTGGCGCGTGCGGGTCTGCGCCGGACAGTGCGGCGCATGCGCGCGCCGCGTCGTGTGTGCGCAGACTTAGCTCTATGTGTGTGTGTGTTACCTTCTCATGTAAGTCGGCGGTGTGCGACAGTGCGCGGGAGAGTGGCGCGTGCGGGTCTGCGCCGGACAGTGCGGCGCATGCGCGCGCCGCGTCGTGTGTGCGCAGACTTAGCTCTATGTGTGTGTGTGTTACCTTCTCATGTAAGTCGGCGGTGTGCGACAGTGCGCGGGAGAGTGGCGCGTGCGGGTCTGCGCCGGACAGTGCGGCGCATGCGCGCGCCGCGTCGTGTGTGCGCAGACTTAGCTCTATGTGTGTGTGTGTTACCTTCTCATGTAAGTCGGCGGTGTGCGACAGTGCGCGGGAGAGTGGCGCGTGCGGGTCTGCGCCGGACAGTGCGGCGCATGCGCGCGCCGCGTCGTGTGTGCGCAGACTTAGCTCTATGTGTGTGTGTGTTACCTTCTCATGTAAGTCGGCGGTGTGCGACAGTGCGCGGGAGAGTGGCGCGTGCGGGTCTGCGCCGGACAGTGCGGCGCATGCGCGCGCCGCGTCGTGTGTGCGCAGACTTAGCTCTATGTGTGTGTGTGTTACCTTCTCATGTAAGTCGGCGGTGTGCGACAGTGCGCGGGAGAGTGGCGCGTGCGGGTCTGCGCCGGACAGTGCGGCGCATGCGCGCGCCGCGTCGTGTGTGCGCAGACTTAGCTCTATGTGTGTGTGTGTTACCTTCTCATGTAAGTCGGCGGTGTGCGACAGTGCGCGGGAGAGTGGCGCGTGCGGGTCTGCGCCGGACAGTGCGGCGCATGCGCGCGCCGCGTCGTGTGTGCGCAGGCTTAGCTCCCGTCTCTCCCCCGCTAGCGCCTCGCAAGCTCCGAACATGCGACGTAGGCACGCCTCTAGAGCTTCTATACGTGTTGAGCGTTCTTCGAACCACTGGGAATAAGAGTATTGATGTTGTAGATAGAATGCTCTTATTTGCACATCAAAATAGAAGGAAAGCAAATTAATTGTACATGAAATGTGATAAAATTCGAGACCTGCAAATAGACTGCGATAGGCTGAGTTGATTAAAGAGGTTTCATATCATAGTACTGCATGAGCGCAGACGCGTTGGACATTATGACATACTTATTTAAAATTGAAAATGGTAATAATTGCCCTGAGATACTATACTATTTACACACTGCAAAATATTTCGCAAATCTAGCATGTTACCTCTCCATCAAGAATTCGTGTATTCCTTGCAAGCAGAAGTTTTAATAAACTGTCTAGTAAATATGATTTGTATATTATATTCAATACCAGTGTTTCTCGGCTTAATCATTTGTTGATGAAAGGCTTCTTCACGTAAGAGTACTCGTAACTGTTTGCGTCTAAAAGATTATTGTTTTTTTATTATTTGATGGTTTAGAATTCTAGTTTAAATTTATGTTGTCGGTATTTTGTACCGAACTTTTTTGTTTTTATTTTAGTGTTTATCCAGTAATCACTACATAGTATAAAACAAAGTCGCTTCCCTGTCTGTCTGTCCCTATACAACGTGTAACGGAAAGGGGGTATCAAACCTGAAGGAAGTGAATGTGCTCATGAAACTCAACAACTTTCCCCAAAGAACATAGGTCGAAATATGAAAAAAAAATTTGGCCCTCCCTTACAAAACTGACTACCAGCTGATTGATTTACTATGGGAGGGCCAAATTTTTTTTTCATATTTCGACCTATGTTCTTTGGGGAAAGTTGTTGAGTTTCATGAGCACATTCACCTCCTTCAGGGTTGATACCCCCTTTCCGTTACACGTTGTATATGCTTCGATCTTTAAAACTACGCAACGGATTTTGATGCGTTTTTTTGTAATAGATAGAGTGATTCAATAGAAAGGTTTATATGTACAATACATGCATAGTATAGTAGAGAAACACTGATAATTTTAGAGGTTTCTAATGTAATGTCGTAAATAAACACATTTTTTTGCGCTTACATTGTAAACGCTGGCAGAACCCGTCGAGATAGATCAAAATAATGTACTACAGTATTGTACACCTTAAAAAGGTCTACAAAAAAGTCCGCGATGGTATATGTCTATCTCTTAGGGATAACCCACAATAACCATTTTTTATCCTATACTTTTTACGAGAAATAATGGCCCTAAAATTATCAGTGTTTCTCCATTGCAGTCGCTAGTTACTAATAAACGGCCAGTCTTGATCTAGTAACCACTAATTAAGTACGGGATGCTAATAGACATTACCTTAAATAAAAGAATTCCAAATATTTATTTTTTTGTGAAATTCAAGATTAACACTAAAAAAATCTTACAAATAAGATCATAATATGAGTACTCAGGGAAGATTCGAAACAAAAAACTACAGCCGTGCGATTCTGTAACCATCTCACCGTGAAAACTTGGGTGAAGTGAGTGTGGAGTGAGCTGTCATTACTTCAAGCTCACTTTTAACACTTTAGTAAGAAATAAAACATATAGAAGATGTAATAAGTAAATAAATATTAAACGAAAAATCACAATTCATTCCCATTTCGGTAAAACTAGGTAAGCCAAACATAATAAATTATCGATACAAAACAGTAGTGGCACGTCACTAATTGGCGCTCAACTCATGCGGCCGTGTTCCTGGAAATTTACGGAGTGGCGAAATTATTTATTGCGCATGCCTATAATTCCATTGCTGCTTTTAGCAGTTGTAATCGTAGATATGAACAAGCTTAAGCATCAATGGTTATTGAAATGAGAAAACAATTCGATTTTCTGCGACAATCGTAGTACTGCCGTGTGATTCTGTAACCATCTCCACGTGAAAGTTTGGGTGAAGTGAGCGTGGAGTGAGCTGTCATTCGCTAGGGATTAACACTATTAAGTGCTCACATCACGATGATGATATGATTTCACGGTGAGATTTTTACAGAATCGACCGGCAGATTTCAAATAAATTGGATACATTACCGGGTCAGACTCATCCATTCTGTACGTGATCTTGTTGACGGTCTCGCCGACCTTGTTGAACAGACGCAACACTCCCGCGCCGCTTAGTGCTGAAGTACTCGTTGCCTTTGGCAGATCTGCTTCTGTTTAGCCAAAATGTAATTTAAGTGATTGCTAAAGCCTACAAAGCGCGTGGTAGATACACATTAACCCCATTATTCATAAACGTTGCTTAAAGTTAAGTAGTGATTAGCGACTGTTTAACCCATTGATGCCCAAAGTGGTCCAGGTGGACCCCCAGGAGTCCACGGGAGACTCGGCGGGGGTCTAAGTTAGATCCAATCTTCACATTTTTATCGAGTTTTGGGAATATGGTAGAAATGTAGCAGCTGCAGGGGAATCCACCGGAACCAGCAAAATATTTAAAGTGGTCTATCAGAAAAACAAGTTTGGGAACCTCAGGTTTAACCATACATTTTTGACGTTTTACGACACTATAATCATCGTTTATAAATAAACCCCTAAACGTTTTCTCCTCTGCACTGTGGAACTCTAAAGGTTGTGTCAGCTTGATGAAAGGTTTCCTGAAAATCACGGTTTCGAACCACACTCTTTAGTGCTGATTGAAACTCAAAAGAACAAATATTTTGTTCGCTCGCCGATCACGGCCTTAACATAAAATAAGAACATTTTAAAATGTTAGTTCCTTATCGCATGTTATACTCTATTATGAAAACTAGACCAAAATAAGATGTAACATTTTAAGACAAGCGTCGTCACGACTTTTGTCTATTATTCGCCAAGTGTGCAAGAGTGAAAGGAACTTCGTTCCAACCTACGTTCTACGAGTGTGACACGTCTCGACTGTTTTATCTGTTTCCTCTCTTTTCGACAAGTAGGTAAGTTGAAAACCAGACACTAAATCAACACAAACAAAAGTTGCACAGTCAACCTCACGTCCATGGTAACAGTTAGCTTTGACATCGACTTTATTTCGTAGCAATAAGAGTGATTACCGTAGTTCAAGTGTGACTCACCTGATTCAAGAAATTCCCTGAAGTCAGGGTCGATGCAGAGCACGGGGTGCTGCGCCACTCGGTTCAGAAAGCGCTCGAGCGCTGCACGACGTCTCTCCACAAAAATGGACTGTACGCTTCCAGCCGCTACGCTACCATTTGCGCTTTCCGTTGACGGTGTGGATGTCATTTTTAGTTTAGTTGTGCCTAAAAGGGGGAGTTAAAACCATGAGTAACTTGTAACGGTATTGTTGTCGATAGTGTTTATGCTTAATACCGATGCTGCACTTATAATATTGCTACAATTAAGTGCTCATATACACGAGCGGCACGTTGCCAACGGCAGTCGCCGACGCGTCGATTGCAACGTGCCACTCGTGCATATGAGCACTAAAACTATAAAAAAATATGACTTTTTATTATGGATGTCAAAAAAGGCTCTTTATGTCCAGGTTCTATAATGCAAGCTCGAGATCTTTAAGACAACAATACCGGTCGGGGCTTATTCCACATAAACGTTTTCCTCTGTTTTGTTCTTGAATATTTTTTTACGATCGATTTATGTCGACAAATCGTCATCTACTCACCTACTATACTTTTTTCAGGCGCCGGCGGTATTATCCTCCCCGACCTCAGATACTTTTCGGTCAGCTTCTCATGTAGGCCGAGGAAGTCGCTAAACCTCCTTAGTACAGCGAAGTCATGCTTGCTGAAGATGGGCATGTTGGTTTTCGTGAGGACTCGATAGGCCACGTACGAACTCATTCCTTCGCCTATCTTTTGTGGTTCCGTTATTGTGATAATTATGTTGTTCGCGCGTTCTGTGGCTATCTGCGGAATAATAAAATGGGTGAACTGTTTGTAGGAGTGTGTGCATTATAGGGCAATGTTTATCTTTGTTGTGACGTCAGTTTGGGTCTGGCTTTGTAGTTAGATTTTTTTTTTATTTAGAAATATTTATTTTGAGCTGTAGGTATCCGCGCAGTTCTGGGTCACGGCTTTCCAGGTTCTGCAAGTGTTTTTTACATTAGAGCACTGATGTTTTTTTTGTGAATTCTGCAGGCTAATTGCGTAACACACTATCAGCAGCAATAGGTTTCATTTTGACAGTACAATAACATTCATTGCGTTATTTACGTTGTTAAGCAGACACATTTTTCGAACATATTAAGCAATGGATTAGCAATATATTTCAAAAGGATTCAAATTGAGAGCAATAGTGTGTAACGCAATTAGGGTGCAGATCAAATTTTCTCAAAAATTTAAGGTTAGTCTCCTAGGACCATTTTCCTGTAGCTACAAAGGGTAAGGTAGCCTGTATGCAAAAAATCATTTTCTCGTCATTGAGGGACACTGGAGCAGCAGCCCGGAACTTGGATTTGTGCCCGGTTGAACCTAAATGGCAAAACGTGTAAGGGCCCTTACCCACGGCAAGATCCCGCTTTTTGCAGGTACGGTTTTTGGGCCCTTTCGGTGTACAGTACACCTCTGCCTGCCTTTTCGGGGAATAAATACGAGATGTTATGTACGGACCCGTAGGACGGATGAGTTCGGGAAGCCTTGACCTTTGTGTGACCCATGTATGTCAGTTTTATCACTGCCTAGATACTAGAAACTAGAATGCAGCCTTCGCCCACCGCTACACGCAATGCTGTTTGCACGAAAGTGTTCAATAGTGACATAAATGGAACACGGCCTCATGGAATTCTATGTTTATTTCAGACTTTTCATCAAGAGCCTGTAGTATATCCACAGCTGTATGTTGCAATGCATGTTTCATTAAATAAATTGTTACCAATAATGATAAATGACTTATTTTCTGTAAGTAGGTTTGTACAAACACTTTTACATGTCAATCATATTTCTTTTAAACTAGATGAGGTCGGCGTTTCCTATCTGACTATTCTGAGAAGGCTGAAACAAACTCAGAGGTTACAGTCTCTTTTAAAGTCCAGACATAATCTTGGTCAGATCATGTAGATTGGTGTCTGAAATGGTCTTTTGAGGAAATAACCACACAGATTGAGCGGACCTGTCCAGTCAGTGCACGCATTTGTCAAAAATTGTGCGGCTCAAACATTGTGATACGTTAAATGATAATGGTTATTAAAGTTTGGGCATTAATTAATTTTTATTACTTCGAACTTTTAAAACAACGCTGCTATTTGCTTTGAGCAGTGGTATTGGCCCCGACTTACGAGTTGTAAGTCGTGAGTTCGAAACCAGACCGGCACTTTACTTTTTATATTTAATCTGATGAGATTAAACATACAAAGTAAAGTGTCTGTCCTGTCCTGTGTGTGTGTGGTGTCCTTCAGCGTTTTGAGAGCAGTGGTCATCACCAAAACCATCCAAAACTTTGTGAGGAAACCGGTATGCCCTAGAACCAAACATTCTAAGACATGTGAAACTATAATAGTTTGGATCACAAGTCCATATCCCACTGTTCAAACAGTTAAAAACAAATGCAGCATGAAAGTGCCATGTAATCCCAAAATTATACAATAATATATCGTAGTGATCTTGGCCGTGTGTATGGGGCCTTATAGTTTCACCATGTCCGTCTGTCCGTTCGCAGCTTAGCTCAGAGACTCTTAGTAGTAGAAAGATATATTTTGGCATGGATATAAATATTAATCACGCCAACAAAGTGGTAAAATAAAATCATGATAAAACATTTTTTTAGGGTACCTCCTGTACACGTACAGTGGGGATGTTTTTTTTTCTCGTCTATCCCATGGTATCGTTGGATAGGCCATTAAAAATATTACGGGTCTGTGAAAACCGAGATTTTTCGATTCACTGATCCGTTTGTAAAAATATTAAGCTTGAAAGTGAAAATATTTGTTAGATCTAAGTGTCGCAAATCATGAATTACTTACATCTATAACAACCTACTTTACTAGTATTAAAAGACAATCTATTCGTCTCGCATGGCTCGTTTTTCCGTCGGGTGATCTCGTGTCTCGTCGCGGATTTAAAATCAGCTATTTATTAGCCGATTACTTCGATCGGTAACCTTGTACGAGCGTGAGCATCGGCGAGGCTTACCGATTTATTTGACACGATCGAAGCCGTAGCAGAGAGTTAATTATGGTACCTACTTTTGTAATGACTACTTGTTATTATGGTTGGATGTGTGCACAAAATTCTTGTAAACATCTCTAACTGACTTAAATATTGTTATTAGCTCATATCATGTTCACACACGTGACGTAAAATAGTCCTCCAGACCGAAATTCGGCTACGGCGGCCAATCTCAATGGAGACTATCCTTCGGTGCGGGAGATATTATAGTGCACAAATGTGTGCGGTCCCAGGTGCACTCTCTCTTCCCTCTCATAGTCCGATGGGACGGCAATCCGACACGACCGGAGAGACATCAGGCGCAGGACCAACTCCGCCAACTTCTAGACTCTGGTTATTATTAAGAAATTCCTAATGGAAAACACAAACACTTTGCCCGACCTGGGATTCGAACCCAGGACCCACGCTCAGCAGTCGCGCTTGCGACCACGAGACCATCGGGTGAAGTGTATGTGTGCTCCCTAATAGTGCATAACGTAGTAAGTACACTCCTATAGAATATAAGTAAGTAAGCACTTTAATGCGCATTATAGAATATATTCCTTTTTAGCATTAATTAAAGTACATTCGATCAAGTTGGGTATCTGATTTAAAAATATTCATAACTTTTAAGGCAATTGAATTATCGCCATGCTGCAGAAAGATTTTTTGTTGAAAATGACCTCCTTTTTCTCCAAGTTTCGTTTGATCTACGACTTTTTGGCCACCCTGTATAGATTGATTATGCTTATGTTATGCTACAACAAAAATATTTAATTATTCTTTAATTTTTACCTCTTCCATTATTGGGCTGCTCAATGAAGTAGTGATAGACGGTGGCGCATCACTAATGCTGACCTTCTCTAGACCTTCACGGGCTCCATTCACCTCTGGGTCCAGACTAACTTCCTGCAATAGACAATAAATTGTTTCAACTACTTAATAGATCTTCAATTTATAACAATAGGTAGCAGTTTAATGTGAATATAGTTGAGTTTTTTCTGAATAAGAATCTTTCTAATAGATTTACTCTATTTTCCTAAATATGGGCACTAACCAGCGTCAGGGACTAATGCCGAACTGGCGCAGCCGTGAGGCACACAATACTATTTTAAATTTTTGTGATTTTTGTTTTTGTGTGAATAACATGTGAATAATAAAAAATAGATACCTAAATAGGTATCTATTAATTGCAGTCTTGTGGAGATACATAATGGCATGATGAAATAACCATAAACCTTATAAAATAAAACATGTTTACTCACTGAAAATTTACTTTAGAGCCAAGTGGAGCATGAATAGTTTTGTTTAACAAATAATCATTTAGTTTGAGTTTCGAAATATAAACTCTGATAGTATTAAATTAAGGTACAAAATTATTTGTGAAAGCGAATGCCAGGTGTTAATGTTTTGTGTTAATAAAATATTATTAATATCTACAGGTTTTGCAGTAGGCAACTGTATCTTATTGCCAATAGCACACTTTATGAAAGTGTGATTTTTATTGGATTTTGTGTATTTGACAAATCTTAACAATTAAGTTACATAATCAAAAAGAGGGTCGATGTCACATATTTTTTTTTTTTTTCAACTAGAAAAGTCTGTAAAGCTGACAGAGGATGTAAAGCTGCCAAATATCCTGCCAATACCAGTATTTTAAATGGAGCGACTTCCTATCTGACCACAACCCAGTTACTAGTTATTATGATACTCCTTGGTAAGACCCGATTCTTGATTCCTGGATTTTTGGTGGAGATTTCACACGCTAATTACCTAGATAAAAGAATTAGAGGTTGCTGCGAGAATTATGAGTTTGATGTGAGCTTTCTAATCCAAAGAATAAAACCAACAACATGAATAAATAAAAAGACTGGTAGAAAGATAGATCATGTCATATTTCTAGTATGTGTCACAGGGTGTTGGGTAGGCTTAGTGCCTTATCTGTGGTTTTAATAAAAGCACAACATGTTTAATTCTTGTAATCTTATCTTACATTGGTACAACAACACAATACCAATTAATTAATGTAAAAATCTGTTTTTCTGTGAGTTTTTGTTTCTGTGTCTTTGGTCCCTGGCCCTGACATCAAGCGCTTGAGTATAAGGCTTTTGAGTATGTTGTATAATTTATTGTTTTTTTTTGCTGTTTTTATTATTATTTTATTTTTTATTTGTAACATGCGTTTTTTTTGTGCAGAATAAACGTTTTTTTTCTTTCTTTTTTTTATAAGCTTTCTAAATAAATTAATAATTTTATTTTAGTGCAACTAAATTGCCCTCATAAGTGACATTGTATGTTTGTAAAACTCTGGGCAGTCCGACCGTCTACTACGTTGGTAGCTGTTTAATATTTATTCATGGTATGATTTTCAGAGTAGTTTGTGCCAATACAAGAGAAAAAGATTAAGTTATTATTGAAACTACCCACATACTAAGTGATTCACAGTTTTATATTTATATTTTCTACAATTTCTTGGAAGTCTTCCATGAGTGCTGAAATAAAGCAATTGATAAACATTGTTTTAGTAAGATGTTTTTAAATGTGATGTTTTTGAATGTTGAGTTCTTCACCAATGTTTACTAGATATTATAAATAGCTACATAAAAAGTCAATTATTCAAACTAGTCTGAGACTCAACACTTTTTGAATGTCAAAATTACATGAGATAGTCCTTGAAAACTTCCACCCTTCACCACTTCCTAGTGCTTTAGCTGGGAAGAAGTGGCGTAACAAACTCCCCAGCAGCACAGCTGTCTATTCAGTCAGAACTTTATTCTTAATAATTCTAAGTTCTGGCAATTCATAGAGGCGGCCAACAGTAGAAATGTATCCATTGATCAAGTTTTGCAAACTACAAGGAAAATAACTGATATTTCATTAATAATATTTTACTTTATAAGTGTTGTAAGTTAAAGGAAAATTGATAAAACAACATAATCGGACATATTCTTAGCATCAATATGTCCAGGCTTTATTTAAATGTTATACAGGAAATGTTTAATTATATATATTTTAAATAGTAGTAAAGTGGTGACTAACTCATTCTTCAAATATGAAGGAAAAAGCAACAGATTAAACCCATACAGACTTTTATTACACTTGTGGCTTCATATTAGAATGATGACATTGAAATTAGCTACTAGAGAAAGAAATTGTAGTTCAAAAGGTTGTTTTTCACAAATACCTGCACAAATGTAAACACAGGATTAAATTCAAAAGGCATTGCGATTAGTGAACTTTCACTATCTTCCAAAAACTAAATACCTACTATTATTATTGATAAATAAAAAAACAACTATGAGAACAAATAGCTATCAGAAAGGTGACTAACAATGAAGATAATACAGATACTTAGGCCACTGATTCAGTAATTTAATTAACTTTCAAGGTAGTTTCAAAGAGAAATCAAGTTCTATAAAAGTCTGTATCTTGTGAAAAAATGTTATTTAAGATTCTCATGCAATTTTTTGCTGAATGATGGTAATAAGCGGTAATTAACTGTAATAAAAGCCGCATCAGCAACAAGAGGTCGGTGGAATGTTGTAAATTCGTTTATTTCATATCATGCACAGGGGCGTCAACGATCTGCCGGGCGCCGGGGGGCGGACGCGAACACAACAAGTTAATAAAACAGGATTCCATTAAGATACCTGGACCGCAGACGCGAAAAGATCTTCGTCATCCCTGTTATCATTGTTGATATCCACTGTGCTAAAGGGCGGCGTATCAGGCTCTTCCGACATGGTTAATTTGCTCTAAAAGTAGACACGACCGCAAATGACTGTACGAACAATAATAGCGTCTAATCAAATTTTTCCCGAAAACAGCGAGATAACTTTCCGATACCAAGGTTCGCTTGACAGAAATGAACAACCCCCCGTCTGTAATTATGTCTATAAATTAAGTACAATTTTAAACATGATTAAAATTACGTTCTCAGTAAATCTGTATATTGGGAAAGAGAAAAGAAATGTGTAATGTTTAAAATATTGACAAATTTAGAACCATGGACCAGTCTCATGTGTCTTGTCAGATTTTTAGTGACGTATTCAATTCTGTTTACAGATTCAGCTTCAACAATGTAAAAAAAAATGTTTTTGATAAATTGTATTAATTTATAAAAAAAAAATGTTCCTAGATTACAGGAACTCTTCTCCTACATATATATCGCAAGTACTTTTAACTAAATATTACGACCTAATAAATGATATAATCAATAAAATAAACTGTTACTCATGTCTTTGTAAACGATTTCCGAAACGCAACTCTTGCCTGTCAGCCTGTGCCTTTCTCTAACAGCAGGCTGTCATTTACTTAGGAAAAATAAGATGGATTATATGTCTATGAATTGGATTTACTTACTTATGGATAAATATCAAACTAATGACTTTAACTGGATTTACCTTAGCTATCAAAAAATAAACTGATGAATTTAACTGAACTTACAAAAAAAAAAAAAAAATTAATGTGACATGATACCTGAACCTAGCCTGTTCCACAAGGAACAAACGAAAAAAAAAAAAAAATATCAGCTGTCAAATCGTCAATAGATCCACGAAATTGTTTTGTTGTGAAGGTAAAAATAAAAAACATGTTTTTTCACATTTAATGAGTGCTTAATTACATTTATTGAAGAGAATTACAATTATCGTTAATTTATTTCTTTGTAGTAAATGAAAAGGTACGTTTGACGTTGTATTATATCGTTGTTTTGTGATTTTGTAGTAGATAGTTGATAGTGAAAGAAAATGAGTGGGTTGGATAAGAAGCCGAAGATCCCGCAGCCGCCGGTGCCTGCTGCTGCTACCGGCAATCTGCTGTCGAGCGTGGCTCCTCCGTCGCAGCTGCCTAACTTCGTGACTGCTAGCCCCGTAGTTCCAGCTGCCGAGGTATTTGACGTTTGTTTACAATTTTGATAGCATAAGCTTTGGGGCCAAACATTGTATTTGATATCTAAGGACCTTTTTAAGAAGTGCAATAAACAATAATGTGTTCTGTTTTCATATTACTTGAAAATCGTATGCAAAATATTACAGTCTTCCAAACAATATTTCACATTTTGCTGTAATTTCAGATACCCCAAGCAGTAGTGGGTCAGTCTCTACCAGCACCAGTGCCAGTTCAACCAATCATAGTCCAGGCTAGAGATGAACCTCCACCACAACCTGATAACACAGAGAAATTCAGGTAAAATAGATTCTTTATATTGTTGCATAATGTTTAATAATAAACAATTAAGCTTTTATCTAGCAAACTTCTAATATGAATCCTATTGTAATTAAATTTTGATCATTCTCAGTATTTCCTATATCCGGAATGATAAAGTAAAATTAAATTCATATTGATGCTGATTCTGTTTTACACAAACTAAACTAAATTTAAGTTCAGTGCATCTTTTTCTTTCTATTTCATTAAGAAAAGGACAGAAGATAAATATTCGTTTAGTCCTGTCAAAAAATTATCACCTCGCACGAGATTAGAACCCACGGCTCGCTATGCATGAATGCGCTTACCGATTTACATATGATAACCGCTAAGCTATCATGCCATATACCATAATGGTTGAATTTATGAAATATAATTGGTTGCCAACGAATGTGTATGTGTCTATAGTATAGAAATTACTCATTAAAAAAAGGTCATAAGTTAAACCAAAGTGCCAGTCTATTGCTTTGTGAAATTGCTAATCCACTTATGACCGCTACTGTACATTAGAAACAATTTTATTTTGGTTTTACAGTTTTATAAAATACTCCAATGCTGACATTTTCAGGATCATGTTACTAGTACTGAAACAACTGTTTGGGGCATATTTATACATAAGTAATCAAGTTTGTATAAAATTATTAATTTTGTTTATTCCAGCCCTGCTATTCCACTCAGTAAGGGGGAACCACTGATGTCCATCAGGTCTCCTGAAGACTCACAGGCCACACAGTCCCCAGAATCATTGCCGGACACTTCAGAAATTGATAAACTGGGTGGGTTTTACTGAAAAAGCATTTATTCAACTTATTTACTCTAACAAAAGACCAAATTTAAATATTTTTACTTGTAGAACGTAGCCAAACAAAAAGTAAATAAACATGTTTAAAGGGACAGTCCACAAGAATCAGGATCCATAGTGAATTTTACTAGGATGTGCGTGATCAAAATTATTAGGAACACTGAATCACTAGACACCACCAAAAACGTACTGCGTATTCGTGATGCGAACGGATCGCCTCCTCGATTCCAACCCAACCGTCGCGCCGTTCCTTCTGTTCACACTAGCTCTTGGTGGTGCGTCAGAGTGAATGACAACCGATTACTTCGACAGATGGCGTTTGGCATATTCGGTTGACATTCACTCTCAAATAATCTAAAAGTAATCACACACACACACACACTCACAAACTTTCGCCTTTATAATATTAGTGTGATTTCAGACTAGGTAGTCCATACAGTGTTAGTAATGCACTGAGCCTTAGGAACTATGTTAGTAATACACGTAATACAAAAACAGACTATAGTAATTATCCTACATGTAGGCGAAACCAATGGCTCCATACAGGACTCTCAATATGATCCGCAACTACCCTTAGGTAGCCGTTGGGACTGTCTCTCACTGCGCATCAGCGATGCTGCTCTTTTTATAATTATGGCATAATAGCCATCCACTTGTGCTTCTGCAAACATCGCTGACGCATGCAATAGCGAGGCAGTCCCATCAACATTCTGAAGGCATTGTTATATTGAACTCTCAGAGTGCTCACGACCCGCTGCGTGAAATTGGCCCACCGGCTGCAGGTATAAAATGATTGGCAGTAGGCCCTAAACAAAGTTGTGCTGACTGCCTTTGAAATATGATGCTATACAACATTCATACACTCAGTACTCCAGGTAAACTGAACAGAACTCCTCCATATATGTTTAGTTAACTGAAGCAGTAAATATTATGCAATATTAATTAAGACTATTTTAATTGGCTCCTAAGAAAGTAAAAGCAGGAAGGTAAAATGCTCAAGGCAATGTGAACTATAACAACTGAGACTACGGTTTTTTTCACAAAATCAGGAAAATAAATTCTTAACCAATTAATGTTTTTATGACTATTTTTTATTTCTCTCAAAAGAGCTGATTTCTTCACTTCTTTGTTGCATTTTGAAGAGATTTTTATCTTTTCTGAAGAGCACAAAATATCAGTCTCGAAAGAAATAATGAACAAACGGATGGCTGGTTAAAATGGGATACTACGAGTAATATGTATTCAAATTAAGACCTATTTGATAATGAGGTAGGTAGGTATTATAGGTATGCCTGTCTAAACATCATAGTGATTGAACTTATTTACTGCAAAATTGGCGCGATGGGCAGACGAAATTGGGGGAAAGACCTGGATGAGGCTGGTACAGGAGCTTGGAGATTGGCACAAGAAGACTGCAAAATTATAACATTAACACTTCAGTAGGCGCGCGTTCTACAATTATAGAACTCACTCCTAGAATATGAGCGCAAATTGAAGGTCGCTCACGGACACACTCATAGTATTCCTCTACATTACATTACATATTCCTTATGCCTCATTTAGTTTCATGATAAAGTC
The DNA here is from genome assembly GCA_949629135.1 of Eremobia ochroleuca. Lineage (NCBI taxonomy): Eukaryota > Metazoa > Arthropoda > Insecta > Lepidoptera > Noctuidae > Eremobia > Eremobia ochroleuca. The sequence goes on along the minus strand of OX451401.1, from coordinate 6,617,543 downwards.
TTCTTGAACATGAAAGCATATTTTTAACTATTCATGAAACTTTCCTTCAAAAATCTTTAAATTAAAAGTGATCTACATAAGTAGTGCACGCGAGCACTAACGTCCCAAGTTGAGGCACGCCCATTGGAGTGTTAAAATTTATCAATGTGCAAAATTCTTTTACAAAAAAGAAAATAATATAACACATAACATCATGTCTGTTTTCCCCGGAGGGTTGGAGGCAGAGCACCTTAGTAGGGTAGGTAAACCCACACATTGGTAGCTGTAATTTTGTTTAGTGTGAATAGTTTTTTTTTAAATCAAATTCCTCAATTATTATGACCAGGTGACATAATGCCAGGAAGCGGCATCTTCACATGGATGAAGGGCGCCGTCTCCACGGGGGGCATATTGTCGAGGGTGGCGGAGAAGGCGAAGAGCTCCGTAGACTCCATGATCACCACGCTTGACCCTCAGATGAAGGAGTACCTTAGTAAGTTTTTTATAGGCTTTACATTTTACGAGCGCGCGTCAATCCTTCCAATTTAGGCCTTATTACCATGAAATAAGATCGCAATACGACGCGCAGTCTTATTGGCAACGATTTCTTTATCTTGAATATTGCCACAGTTATAATGCTTCTACATTGCTTACTTAAGAAATTAAAGACCACAATAAAGTTTTTAATAATTACTCTCCGGTAATTAATTATTATATTAATTATTATTATTTAACGGCACGGTTGGCGCAGTGGTTAAGCGATTGGCGGCTGCGTGTCGCGGGTTCGATTCCCGCACGGAACAAATATTTGTATGACCTACAAGTAGTTGTTCCGGGTCTGGCTGTTTGTGTATGTGTGTTTAAATGTTTGTAAACGCACCCACAATACAGATAGTGCAATCCACGAAGACGCACCCCACTCTTCTTTTTAATACTTGCAGTACAAGTATGCAACATTCTGCTAGTATGTTAGTTTTGTCGATACACAGTAATTACTTATTAGTGGTTAATTAGTGAGTATCGCCAAAACTAAAACACGTGCAGAATTAACTAGCGATAACCACTAACGATTAGGAAGAGAGTGGGACGCGTCTTCGTGGATTGCACTATCTGTACAGGAGAAATTCTTAGTGTGGGCAAAGTTTACAAAAAAAAAAAAAAAATCCTTCTATAAGGGCCTTGTGGCTAAGCAATAACAGACGCACGGATCGATCGATCAGGTTAAGCTACGCTTGCCGCGGTTGGTCCGTGGATGGGTGACCATCTTCACATACCAAGACCCCTCCGTGCCTCGGAAAGCACGTTAAGCCGTTGGTCCCGGCTGTCATTCGTAGATCTTTGACAGTCGTTACGGGTCGCCAGTAGCCCGAAAGTCTGACAACCAGTCTTACCAAGGGATATAGTATTACCTAGTAACTGGTTTGTGTAGGTCAGATAGGCAGTCGCTCCATGTAAAAAACTGGTATTCAGCTGCATCCGGTTAGACTGAAAGCCGACCCCAACCTAGAAAATTCAGAAAAGGCTAGGCAGAGCGATTGAGATTCGTAAAAATTAACTATACTTTTTGTTTGTGATGAGTTCCATCAGATAGTGACAGTTACAAGTATTTCTTCTTCGTGGTTAAACTGGCTACATTGTCCTAGGTGCATAATCAGCCAATAATATTCCCAGAGTTGTCCTCTTCTTAGAGAGGGAGTGTGCTGTAATCTACCGCCCAGTGCGAGTTGGTAGACTTAGTAGATGTCACATGTCTTAAAACAATATTTTATTGTATAATTTTGGGATTACCTGGCACTTTCATACTGCATTTGTTTTTAACTGTTTGAACAGTGGGATGTGGACGTGTGATCCAAACTATTATAGTGTCACATGTCTTAGAATGTTTGGTTCTATGGTATACCGGTTTCCTCACGATGTTTTCCTTCACCGTTTTGAGAGCAGTGGTTATGAAATTATTTATAGAAAAATAAAGCGCCTGTCCGGGTTCGAACCCACGACCTACAACTCGTAAATCGGGGCAGTGACCACTGGGCCAACATTGCTCTCATTGCATCACTGTCCTATATCGTCACCTTGGAGGTCAATGGAGCTAAGCCACAATTTTTGCGAAATGGAGTTAACCCTTTACTGCATGATATATTAAATAAGTGACAATTTTTTTTTTTTTTAAGTTAATGTCTTTATTAAAGCTTCAGAATTAATTATAGTGTTTGTTTTTATTTTTTTATTATTTTTTTTTATTTCCAAGTGGTATGTGATGATAGACAAAATAGTTGTGTTTTATTATTGCTAATGATATGAAAAACAAACCCCATTAGGATTTATACGCTAGTTTTTTTTAGAGTTAATAAACTGTAAACATGTCAAACCATATATGGTTTCCTATGCGGTAAAGGGTTAAGTGCATTAACGTACTCACAAAGAGCCATACTTTATAATATAAAGTCTTGTCACTCTTATTAAAACTACACTTACATTTATTGGCAAATTTAAAAATAACCTGCTTACAGTTATGATATCTATTAGATGTATTGCATTTAACTCCATTTCGCAAAAATTGTGGCTTAGCTCCATTGGCCTCCTAGGCGACGATAAGGTGAAATTATAATTGAATCTGGAGAAATTGTTTTTGGTTGTATGTAGTGTTTAAATGCGTGAATTTGTTTCAGGAAGCGGAGGAGACCTCTTAGTGGTTGTTGCCTCGGACAAAGAAGTAAAGATCTCACCAGTCAGAGAAGCATTTCAGACTGCCTTTGGCAAAGCTATTGTAGTGTAAGTTTTTATAACGATTCTAAGTTGACGTATGGTGAATTTCACTAAGCGCTCTTACGCACTAGCGGTTAACCGCTAGTGCGTAAGAGCGCTAAGTGTGCATACACACGAGCGACACGCGTCAATGACAGAGGCAACTGTTGCCTTCGACAACGTGCCGCCCGTGTGTTTGAGCACCGTAGTCAAATTAACGAGGGATGCGTTGTCGACGGCAGCCGCTGACGCGTCGACGGCGGGCGTCCACGGGTTTCACGGAGTTGCTTCTGCCGTTGGCGCGTGACGCTCGTGTGTATGAGCACCAAACCGCGCTCAAGAGCTGTCCATGTCATAATTTTTACCGAATATCGAGACTCAAGTTCGGCGTGGCTTTTGAACGCGGTTTAAGTGTGCTAAACGCGTTCAGTTTTATTGGTGAAATTGGATCATAATCATCAAGTCAAATTAACTTAGCACCAGAGAGCTAGCTTTTCCGCAGTAGTATCGGCTCTTTCGTTCCTATCCCATATTATTGATGAGATATGGTATTTTACCTCATCTCCATCTTAAGATCTGTCTCGGTTTAATTGCCAGTCAATAACCAACCTTATTTCCTACTAAATACGGTAAAAATTCCAGTGGGTACGCAGCACAGAGTGACGTCACAGCGGATCAGCCGGTCGGCTATGCAGCCGCGTACGCAGCGGCCAAACAACGTATCGCTCACATACGATCAGTGCACGGCGAACTTAATAATAACGTACCTGTGGTCGCCGTAGAGGGATATCTACATGAATCTGTTACTGACAGGTTGGTAGTTAATGATATACAATTTCTTTTTTATGGTTCCGGACCCAAAGGGTAAAAAGGAACCCTATTACTCCCGCTCCGCTGTCCGTCCGTCCGTCTGTCACCAGGCTGTATCTCATAAACCGTGATAGTTAGACAGTTGAAATTTTCACAGATGATGTATTTCTGTTGCCGCTATAACAATAAATACTAAAAAACAGAATAAAATAAATATTTAAGAGGGCTACCATACAACAGCCACGATTTTTTTTGCCGTTTTTATAGATAATGGTACGGAACCCTTCGTGCGCGAATCCGACTCGCGCTTGGCCGGTTTTTTTTTATTTAATTAGCGGGCAAAACATCGCGGACATGGTGGGTCTCTAAAAGCAATAAAAAAAAAAAAAAACGAAAATCTTAATTATAGGGAAACATTTTATCACTAAGTAATCAGTTATGATGTCAACGCCCTCGTGTCGCACCTAGTTACTCGAACTTTTGCCCTTTTCTGTCTTAACATGTTTTAGGAATCGTTAAAACTTTCTTGACAGACTGACTTCTTCCTAATGCCTCTAGCAGGCCTCCGTCACTCCATGTACTTGCGCGCTATAATTACCTACCGCCGGCCGAGCGGTCTCGGGCCGTTTGCGGACCAGATTCAATGCGGGTTTTCCCAAGCGAAGCCACGCACGTTATCCAATTTTAATCGTTAAATTCATTCGTACATAGGCACATTTTAGCATGCAGCGGTTGGCGACGCGACGTAGTAGGCTATTATAGCAGTAGGTATTGAAAATACCACCAGTTTCTATGACAAATCTTTTACTGTTCAAGCAGTACGCTTATGGAATGACTTGCCCGTGTCGGTAAGGCGTGCTCAATCTTTGTCCACATTTAAAATTATGATAAAAAGTCACTTCCTCTCTCCTTAAACAGCACCATTATATTTTCTTTACTCCTGTTTCATGTCTATTGTTATATGTATATATTTATTTAGATTGGTATAATATACTTTATGTATGTATTTATTTTATCGTGTAAATGGCACACCACAGACTACCTACAATACTTGTCTCTCCTTCCCTTTTCAATCCATCCAAAGGTTGTCTTTAAAAGATCGCTCTTAGCGATAAGACCGCCCATTGTGTCACCCTCTGTAAAATTTCTATATTTATGTCTGTAATCTATATGGTGTACATAATAAAGAGTATTCTATTCTATTCTATTCTATCTGGTAGTAACTATTTAGTAATCTATGCCTCTAGGTGGTACGACATGTCTCTGCTGATCTTATCTCAACCGTCTCTCGGCATCGAACTGCAGCTGCAGTCGCAGGGCACGCCCGTGGCCGCCGCCGCCGTGGCCGCCGCGAGCGCCGCCACGCCGACGGACTACGTGCACGGCCAGACCGGGTATAGCGTGACGATTGGATCTATTATGGGAGCTAGCTTACAGGTAAGTTCACTGTAGGACAACAAATATTATATTCACAAGTGGGGAATGCAATATCGAGATCTCGATCCTTTTTTCGAGATTCAATCTCGTGAGAAAACAATCTCGATGGAGATGTAAGACATTTATTTATTTATATTATTTATATATACTTTTTTGTATACCACAAAACGTTTAAAAAAATACATCTAACACTACAAACAATACAATGAGCGGCCTTATACACACACATACAAGGTGTAACTTAAATAACGCACAGCCTCATAAGGGGTCATTGAACTCATCATTATGGACAACTTTTACTGTGGGACAAAACCTGATATGCGAAAAAAAAAAATCAGCTGTTCCCTACATTTATGTTCGCTGGCTTGTCTAACTCGTCAAAATGTAGGGAACAGCTGATTTTTTTTTTTCGCATATCAGGTTTTGTCCCACAGTAAAAGTTGTTCATAATGACTCATCATTATGACAACCTCGGGGTCATTGTACTCATACAATGACCCCTTTATAAGGTTGTGCGTTATTGAAGTTACAGCTTGTATATACTTATACATACACACATAAACATAATATATTGAAAAGGTTAAGGTTATTTCGGGTTGTCTTTAAAAGATCGCTCTTAGCGATAAGACCGCCCATTGTGTCACCCTTTGTAAAATTTCTATATTTATGTCTGTAATTTATATGGTGTACATAATAAAGAGTATTCTATTCTATTTTATAGTCACAATCACAACGCAGTAAAGACAGTACAAGACTATGTGCACGCCCAGACCGGCATCCTAATTGCGTAACACACTATTACTATCAATTTGAATAATTTTGAAGCATATTGCTAATCCATTGCTCCATATGTTGGAAAAATGTGTCTGCTCAACAACGTAAGTAACGCAATGAATGTTGTTGAACTGTCAAAATGAAACCCATTGCTACTGATAGTGCGTTACGCAATTACCCTGCGGGTATAGTGTCACTATCGGCTCTTATGGAAGCTAGCTTAAAGGTAAAGCTACTGTAAGGTGCTGGCCTTCAACTATTCATATTAAAATCCTTGTTTTCAATTAATATTATTTCCACTTTTAAACGAATGTCAACGTTATGCTTGTAAAAATTAAGTTCAATTTAGATTAAGTACATAGTATGAAAATTCTAAAAAAAATTGAAGCTGTAGCGCAAACTGAACTTTTTGTGTAGGTATTAAAGTTGTTTTTCTCTAAATTGTGAGAGCAGAAGAGAAAGAGATAGAGCAGTGATGGCCTAGTGGTAACGCGCGAGACTTACGAGTTGCGGGTCGTAGTTTCGAGTCCAGACAGGCGTTTTACTGTAAATTATTTTATTACCACTGCTCTAAAAACGATGAAGGGAAACATCGCGAGGAAACCGGCATGTCCTAGAACCACATTCGAAGACATGTGACATCTAACTACCTGCACTGGGCCCGGTTGATGCCCTATAAGCGTGAGGAGGCCGGTGTCCCAACAGTGGGAACATTACAGGCTGATTGTATATAGGGTGACTGGTAATTAGTGATCGATACTTAAACACATGATTCTACTCATGACAACAAACAACTTTTACTATGGGACCAAACCAGAAATCGCGAAAAAAAAATCAGCTGTTCCCTACATTTTGGCGACTCGTACGAACATAAATGTAGGGAACAGCTGATTTTTTTTCGCGATTTCGGATTTGGTCCGATAGTAAAAGTTGTTTGTTGTCATGAGTAGAATCATGTGTTTAAGTATCGGTCACTAATTACCAGTCACCCTATATGTTATGTATACTATACAGTATTACAATCTTTGCTTTAATAATGTAAATTATCTTGATTACCACCAGGTACCTCACAACCAATGGCACGAGGCATCGACCGGCGTGTCAAGGCGGGAAATACTACACTTAGCGGCGCGATCACTGGCCGGCTCCTACAAGAAACTGCTGGCCGTGTCGGCGGCTGAGGCGTAGACTAAAGACTGGACGAGCTATCGATGGATTTGAATAATTAAATGTACAGTTAGTATTTCATGTCTTCTTTAAGTTGAAGTTGTTTATCAAATTGACTTAAACTGCCTATCTATTCTGTAAATATCTCACCGTGAAAACAAAGGTGAAGTAAGTCGTCAATAGTGTCAATCCCTAGCATCAGCATGTCTCACAGCTCACTCTAAGCTCACTTCACCTTAGTTATCACGGTGAGATTTTTCCAGAATCGACCGGCTGCACTCTAATTGCGTAACACACTACCAATCTCAATCTGAATCATTTGAAGGATATTGCTAATCCATTGCTTCATATGTTCGAAAAATTTGTCTGCTCAACAACGTAAAAAACGCAATGAATGTTGTTGAACTGTCACAATGACAGCCATTGCTACTGTTAGTAGTTTACGCTCATATATTCAAATCGCCACGCTTTGACAATTGTATGAAATTACTATTACATGGCAAATTGATGTAGTGTTCCAATTTGATAACAATTAATTTCTTTAACTCTGCTAAGGTACCTTAATTAACTTAGAACTAAAATTATATGACATTAACCTTTTGTAGGATGCGGCTCCCATTCAGAGAATGCTAATATGCGTTTTTTCGTATAAGCAAAGTTGGTCGTTAATGTTATTAGTAAGAAAAAAAACATACAGTACATGATTCTGCACGCTTTAAATTTTTCGTCGGTTATTAACCTCCTGAGTCCGCCATATTTATACGTCAAGATATCGGAAAGACCGGTTGTCCTTAATGACGGACAAAATGGGCCCTAAGTCCTGAGATTATACAACATTAATCAACATTTGAATTCTCATTGGTTGACTAAATCAGGTGTAGCAGCGCCGATTTTAAACGAAAAACTAATATGTGTGTTAAGAAGTACGTCCTGTTATTACAGATGTATGTCAGGTACTTATATACAATCAGGACTTTATGACATACGATAATTTGTCCGTTATAATGACAACAGGGACTAGGAGGTTAAAAAGAAGTCGATATCTCCCTTCCACCCTGTGTATAGGCTGATAAACACATTACCCTCCTTTGCGTCGCGCATAGTAAGGAGCTTCACGGACGCTTTTTCCGGGCCCTACATGGACACCCGATGTAGATATACCAGCGTCCGTAACCTGGCTGCGTTTTGGTGACCTTTTTGGAGAAACCGAAGGTTTTGTTTGTGCAATTATGGACGAAGTTATGATGACAAACAATCCGCGAGTTGACTAATTTTTTTTTATTATTTAAATTGAAGCTTTTTTACCTCACTAATAGCTTGGTATAAACAGTTTTTTAATATTTTAAAAAATTGAAAAGATATGAGCGTTCAAAACTCTCAATTAGACAGAGAGGGAAATACTGAATTGTGACGTCATAGTTCAGTATCGCCATATAAATTACATGCAAAACTTCGTTTTGCGAGAAAAAGATAGACAAAAAGTTTCTATAAGTTATAATTTTTTTATTTTTCGACCGATTTCAAATTTGATTTCGAATTCTATTATTGTATTACATGTGTGGATATATTATCTACTAGAATATATAGTATTCAATATCATGCAACTACCCAATTAACGGAGATTTATTGTGAAAAACGGCACGGTTGACATCTGTCGGCCATGCCACCGGCCGGGGGAATCAATCAGGCATATTATCTCCTGGTGTTCACGGTTGTTTATCAGCCTAGTCATGTCACGTCGTGTTGCAACATTTCTCTATTTCCAAGCATAGAGATAGGCTTAATAGAGCTCTAACCAAATATCGCTGCATAAAAAAATCTCCATGACACTTGAATTATTTGCACAGTTCATTTTTGCAAGTCCTATAACTCGACAACATTGCCGACAATTTTAGCCTGTTTAAAAAAATAATTATGCCATAAACCATATCCATTTAATGTTACAACAGATAAAAAAAATAACATTAAATCTGTCCCCGTCCGTGCTTTGTATGCAGATAATAAAATGAACCGCATTTTATTATCTGCATACAAAGCATTTATTGTATTAATGTCGTGGCCAGATCTTAGAATTGATCACTTCATGAAATGGCCATAAAAAAATTATCATATCGTTTAAATGTCAATGTTTAATGTTATGTCAGACGACGTTTGGCCATATCATTAATATAAGGTTTATAACACCTTAAGCATAGCCATAGACATAGGTAAAAATCTAAATAAAGAAAATTTATTGCTCTTATATTGTATGAACAATAGTTTAAAAATTAAATAAAAATCCTAGAAAAGTATTATTTTAAACACTTCAAAAAGCGACATCAACGCCTCTACCGGTAGATAATCTAATTATTTTATTATACGAATACTAATGTTTGGCCACATCATGAAGTAGTCGTGCGTTTAACTGTTCATATTATATTACCTGTTTATTACGATGTTTGTGTAACTATTTGTTTTCCCGAATTAAATAAATAAATATCGCCAAACGTCGAGTATTTAATGATCTGGCCAGACCACATCATGTTGTGACCAGCGGTCGATGTCTATTTCATGAAATGCAACCATTTCATGAAATGGTCGAACACTTCATGAAATGATCAATAAATTCTAAGATCTGGTCACGAAATTAACATTTCAACAATACTTATATTAAAAATTAGGACCATTTTGTGTGATGCTGCAATAATCTGTATGTTTTGTTTCAGGAACACGAGAAGAATGTAAAGAATCTATAGATATCGTAAATTATAACTAAAAACTTAAAATAATTAATATGTTTAGTTAAGAGTTATATTATAATAAAATTTATTTGGGGCCAACTGTGTTTTGATTCTTTTTAAGGTTCCGTACCTCAAAAGTAAAAAACGGAACCCTTATACTTTATAGGATCACTTCGTTGTTAGTCTGTCTGCCGGTCAGTCTATCATGATCCTTTTTCTCAAGTACGCGTGGAGGTATCAGGTTGTAATTAATATCAAATAGGTACGTAGGTCCCTTGGGACCACATTTATGCGACTTATTTTGATATTCGCAAATAAATCAAAACCTATACGGACCTTCCCGTAGACCTAGAATCATGAATTTTGGCAAGAAGCAAGGTCTCACAGCCCGTTCGGTAATTTGTAGTTTTATCTTACAATTTTTTTTTGCGATTACAAACTTACATTTGCGGTTGGATAATTGACCGTGACGTATATCGATGTATGGGAGAACATGTTTTTTAACTACATTGTTATGTTTGTTCTTGGGATAAACTCATCCCAACTACGGAACCCTTCATTGTGCGTGATCCGACACGCACTTGGCATGTTTTTTATTTGGCGATGCGGTTTTAGTAGTTTCCTTGTAAAGCCCAAAAAATGTGCCTTCATCAAAAGATAAACATTGGACCCTTCGAAAACTCGTTCTACTTGGTTGCTGGAGTTGTGGGTTTAATTCCAAAAAATACCGTTTTTAATGATCATCATCTGCCTAGCCTTTTCCCAACTATGTTGGGGTCAGCTTCCAGTCTAACCGGATGCAGCTGAATACCAGTATTTTACATGGAGCGACTGCCTATCTGACCTCCACAACCCAGTTACTGGGTAATACGATACTCCTTGGTAAGACTGGTTGTCAGACTTTCGGGCTTCTGACTACCCGTAACGACTGTCAAAGACCCACGAATGACAGCCGGGACCAACGGCTTATCGTGCTTTCCGAGGCACGGAGGGTGAAGATGGTCACCCATCCACAGACCAACCGCGGCAAGCGTAGCTTAACCTGTTCAATCGACCTGTGCGGCTGTTATTATTTAGCCACGAGCACCTCCCCGTTCTTTTTTATCGTTTTTAATGATCAATAAAATTTAATTAAAAAAAATTTCATACTGGATGATTTTTTTTTCAGGTCCCAAATTTTTACAGGCTGTTCTACTCATGAATATGAACAACTTTCACTATGAGACCAACTCGGAAATCATGAAAACAAAATCAGCTGTTTCATACAAAAGTTCAATACCTACTTGACCAAAATGTATGAAACAGCTGATTTTTTTTCGTAATCTCAGAGTTGGTTCAATAGTGAAAGTTATTCATATTCATGGGTGGAACACCCTGTAAAAATAAGCATGCTGTATTTTGAGCTATATATGTCTTAGACGAAGTATGTTTTTTTTTCCAGTTCCAATGTTGGTATGTTATTTTTGACTAAAGTTTGCAGCTAAAAGTACAAAAAAAACATACTTCTTCTAAGACATGTATGGCTCAAAATGCTGTAAATGGTGTCAACTATCACTCCCTTAAAGCTTTGCACTCAGCTTCCAAACACCCTGTATTATTCGACCATTTTGTTGACTTCGTCGGGCATTGAACCGAACCGTAAGGCTCATGGAACGCGGGAAGTAGATACGTCACTGACCATGCAAGTTTTTTTCTAAGTCGTTTACTAATTATTATTTTAACTAATATCTCATTTCTATCTGGGTTCAACGACCTATGTTTATATGAATGTGGATGGCCTTTACGCCCACAATAACTGTAAATAAATATGCGTCTTTAGATACATGTAAGCGACAAAAAACTTGATTGGGCAGTGAACTGCAATCAATACGATTAGCAGATTGCGAATCTAATTTTAGATCGAAGAAGGTACGTTCACATGCAAAAATATACCTATATAAATGAAGTAGGTACGTGCAGAATCTTCTATTTAATAAAAATCTTAAATTCACTGACAGATAACGCACAGCCTAAACCACTGTATCTAGATGCTTGACATTTTGCACCATATTCCTTATATAGGTACCAAAATTGAGCAACAAGGGAGGATTTTTGAAAATTCATCCCCTAAAGGGGTTAAAAGGGGGAAGTTTCTATGGAAGTTCGTCATATTTGCCTTGTATAACAAGAAACATGCTAGACATTAATAATAATAGTCTTCTAGAATGTATTTTAGTCATAGCAGCCAATCTCAACGGAGATTAGCCTTCGTCGCGAGACATAATATTATAGTACACAAGCGTGTGCGCAGACATAGATGCACTCTCTCTTCCCTCGCTCTCATAGTCCGATGGGATAGCACGCAATCCGACACGACCGGAGAGAGATCAGGCGCAGGACCAACGGCTTTACGTGCGCACCGAGACACGGGGGTATCAAACCGCCAACTTCAAAACTCCGGGCTGTTATAAAGAAATTCCTAATGGAAAATCCAATAACACTGCCCGAACCAGCACAGCGGCAGTCGCGCTTACGATTACGAGATCAGCGGGGCTGCAACATAATAAATTTACATTGGAATGTAATCAAATCTCGAAAGAATCCTTATTCAGGATTGCTGACTCTAATTCGACATTATTCAGGCACAAAATACCAGTTTTATTCCGAAATTCCGGTGTACTAGATCCGGGCTCATAGCAGAGGATTACCCCGAACAGCGGATTGCAATTAAGTACTTATTACGCACTAGCGAGTCGTGGAATTTGTTATCGCCTTTCGTGCCAAACTTACACTACTCTATTTAAAATTTAATCGCAGTTACTGTGCTTGCTGATACTTATTGAATAGCAGAGCATAATCAGTCTATAATTTTCCCACTGCTGGGACACAGGCCCCCTCTATGTGAGTAGGAGTGGGCCCATAGAGAATATAACCACTAGAGAGCGTATGGGCCGATTTCTTCGAAGCACACGACTCACTACTGCGGGCCGGGGGATGAGGAAGAACGCGCGGCTGCAATTGGTCAGTTCAAGGTCAAGTTGCATCGTTAGGGCTGCTTTACTTCATTAAGAGAAAATAGTCGATATCGATAAAATGGATTTTAACATTATAATAAATACTAAATCAAAATCATAGAAATAATATTTAATCAAAATCAATCAATTACAAAAAAAAATCCCGGAAATGGACTGATCGGCCCCGGTCGGGGACAGAAAGAACTAAAAAATCCCGGAAAATACAAAAAAAAAAAAACCGACGAACTGAAAACCGAGGAGGTTCTCAGTTCGTCGGTATTTCTTTTTTGAAATCGGTTAATAGTAGATAGTTATTTTATTAAAGTATGTGAATTGAATAAAAAATGTATTCATTTTATTTTTCTCGATATCAACTTTCAGCTATTAAAGATAACAGCACTATTTTTTACGATAAACATACAAAAGGAAAGAAAGGGATAGAAGCATTAGAATTGTTTAATACAAGAACGAGACTTTTCCAAAAGACATCAACGCGCGACTCAAAAAGTGTGCTCGGTTACCCAGCCACCATTTTAAATAGACCCCTGCAGTGGATTATAATCTGATTAAATCAAAAATAATTTTTCGTAATGTTTATGTACCGATGAAAAGTTATGTCATCCTTTTTGTAACTAGATGTCTAAGAATGTTTCCCACACCACTTCACCGCGCATGAAGGCATTTTGATGCGTTATAATTGCATAAACGTTATAAAAAAATTATATTAATTTAGCGTGCACGCAGGTCTAACACTTGGACACAACTAAAATTGCTACTAGTACCGTAGCCTATACATAGGCGACAAAATACTAATAGTTTTCGTGCGTCGGGGCACTGTATACGCAGTCAAGTGGTTATAATAGTCTTTGAGTGGGCCATAATCCACCACGCGGGCCCAGTGCGGGTTGGTTGATGTCACATGTCTTCGAATTTTTGGTTCTAGGACATGCCGGTATCCTCACGATGTTTTCCTTCACTTTTTGAGGGAATTTATTTAATATTTGATGTTTTTGTAAGGGACAGAAAAATAAGAAAAACGAAATGCATCAAGGGACCAAATAAATGGTTATTCGGCACGGATTTTAGTTTTGCATTTTTTGGAGCAATAAATTAACATCTTAAAAGAGTTCCTGTTTCTGACGATGACTATGGTAAACGAGTCGATACGAGTTTCATATCGGGAACCAGACGGTCGATTCTGTAAAAATCTCACCAAAATCATAAGTGAAGTGAGCTTGAAGTGAGCAGTGTCCCTAACACTGCTCACTTCAAGCTCACTTCACTTGTCATTAGGGAATGACAGCTCACTCCACACTCACTTCACCCAAGTTTTCACGGTGAGATTGTTACAGAATCGCACGGCTGTATTTTAATAGAATGGAATCAAATGTCCTTTGCTTAGCGCTCTGAAATATTGGAGCATCGCACCCTGTTTTATCTCTTTCTAATACTATGCGAGCGAAAAGGTACGAATAAGGTGGTCGTATGGGCCGCGTAAGTGCCTTATTACACAGGTACGTAAGGCTGTAACGTTTTAAGTATCGACTTATCTTCATGTTTATTATGATCCGGGATGAATGGACTAAAGCTGACGACTGATGCTACGAGACTGATTAAAAGCTCTCCTCTATGGGATATACGAGTACCTACGCATGGGATTTTAAGGTTGGAAATATAATATACGGCCGGCTTAATCTAAGTTTCGCATAAGGACCTCTTTCTTTTGCTACTGTTATGTCGTGAGGAAAGGTGTGTAAGGGGAGACCAAAGAAGCGATGGATGGACTGTGTGAGGCATGATAATATATGGCTAGAAAGGGGGTAAATACACAAATAACGACTAATAGTCATCTTAGGCAGATGACTATTAGTCGTTATTTGTGTATTTTTGGCCTTTTCCCAACTGTGTTGGGGTCCGCTTCCAGTCTAGCCGGATGCAGCTGAATACCAGTATTTTACATGGAGCGACTGCCTATCTGACCTCCACAAACCAGTTACTGGGTAATACGATACCCCTAGGTACGACTGGTTGTCAGATTTTCGGGCTTCTGACACCCGTAACGACTGTCAAAGATCTATGAATGACAGCCGGGACCAACGGCTTAACGTGCTTTCCGAGGCACGGAGGGGTCTCGGTATGAAAAAATGGTCACCCATCCACAGACCAACCGCGGCAAGCGTAGCTTAACCTGATCGATCGACCTGTGCGGCTGTTATTATTTAGCCACGGGCCCCTCCCCGTTTTTATAACCACCATAACCATAAAATAACGACTACTTAATAGTATGGTATAAAATTACATGTTGTCCCGACCCCAAATGAATTGGGATTAGATAGATATATAGATAGAATACTCTTTATTATGAACCATAAAAAATACAGATATAAATATAGAAATGTTACTTAAGGGACACATTGGTCGGTCTTATCGCTAAAAGCGATCTTTTACAGACAACCTTTGGATGGATTAAGGGGAGAAGGAGAGACAATACTGCAGGTGGTCAGTGGTCTACCATTTACATTACATATACTTACAATGAAAGATAAGATAAGGACAGGAGAGTGATGATGACCTCTTTTGCTGTCGCAAAAATGACAAAAATAGTGAAAGGTATTGTTGAAGACGGAGCCTAGAAAACAATATTTGATTTCTGTACCCATGCGTAAGTTATTTACCCGTAATGTCTAGGACAGGCTTGTGACTAAGTAATAACAGCCGCACGGGACGATTGATCAGGTTAAGCTATGGTTGCCGCGGTTGTTCCGTGGATGGGTGACCATCTTCACATACCAAGACCCCTCCGTGCCCCGGAAAGCACGTTAAGCTGTTGGTCCCGGCTGTCATTCGTGGATCTTTGACAGTCGTTACGCGTCGTCAGTAGCCCGAAAGTCTGACAACCAGTCTTACCAAGAGGTATCGTATTACCCAGTAACTGGGTTGTGGAGGTCAGATAGGCACTCGCTCCATGTAAAATACTGGTATTCAGCTGCATCCGGTTAGACTGGAAGCCGACCCCAAAATAGTTGGGAAAAGGCTAGGCAGATGATGTCTAGGAGAAATGCATTTGCACTTCTTTTTAGCGTATCGATGGCAGAAAGTTCAAACATCTTTGGCCCAAAAATCAGGTGGGCGAACTCGGCTTACTGACGCAGTCATACGATCATCAAGTGCACAGGTGACAGGGCATGCGGAGCAGGATGGAAGGTGGGACATCCTCTGTGTGGAGATGCCGCATACGCACTTGGAACTGAGCCATCCGTGAATCCCCATCTGTGGAGATTGTTTTTGCAATTGTCTTCGTCGTCCTAAAGACCACAACATTATGGCAGTGGGTCGCGACACTAATGTTCAAGGCGATTATTTTCCTCAATCGGCCATGTACCTTAAAGCTATATACGGTTAGGCCAAGCTTTACTTAATTTTGAACTCTATCACAAACAAAATTAGATTTATATTTGTTTAAGACGAGTAAGATATGTAAAGTTTATGGGGTAGACTTAAAATTCATATTGGATGTTGTTGTTCGAATATGTTTAGTATTGTGTGACTCGTGTCCGTTGCTGCAAGCATATTGGAATTAGAAAATATTAATTTATTTATGTTTTTATATAAATTCTCGAATTTTATAAGGTGAGTCTAAACAATTTTTCCTTTATTTATTGGATTATTTAAACTCATTTTAAGGCATCTAGGTGGGTAACTAATTCGGATCTAAACTGTAATTTGATACATTTTTTTTTGTAACAGCAGAATATTTTTATCTTAATCCGTCACGCGCCAACTAACAGACACAATAGATATTTTATTGTTATCAGCAGTGCGATTCTGTAACCGTCTCACCGTGAAAATTTAGGTGAAGTGAGCGTGGAGTAAGCTGTCAGTGTCATCCCACCTGATACTAGGGATTGACCAAGCTTACATTTACAATAATAATCGAGATTTTAATAATATTTTCATGCTAATTCTATTGATCATTTTATATAATTTCAATGCTAGTATTTTAATTGTCAAAGCACAGGAGCGTCGGGATTGGCACAAGAAAAGAGAGGCATATGTGAAGTCGGGATGTGGATGATGATAGGGTTGCATTCGTATTGCATTAGGTTCGTCCCCTGTGTTATATTAATTGTGTTGTATAATGTGTTCCATGCAAATAACGTCTTAATTTCAATAGGTTATGGGTTCAGCCGCCGGCTCCAAAACGCCTAAAAGCACAACACATTTATCAACACCACAGTTAATATTACACGACTATTTCTCCTTGACTGAACAGCTTTAGTGACAGATTCTAGAACAGCCGGTCGATTCTGTAAAAATCTCACCGTGAAATCTTATGTGAAGTGAGCACTTAATAGTGTTAATCCCTAGCGAATGACAGCTCACTCCACGCTTACTTCACCCAAGCTTTCACGTTGAGATGGTTACAGAATCGCACGGCAGTTTTACTCGAATCTTAAAACTGTCATATAGGTATAAAACCTCCATCAGGCCCTGTTGCATACTTACCCTTCGGGCAAGAAAGTGTGACGTTATATTATTATTACTTACCATCTTTTTTAAAATGCCACTCAACATATATTTTTTTTAAATATAGTTCACAGTAAAAATGAAGGTGCTAGCGGTATTCTCACTCGCCCTGGCAGTGGCCACCAGCTACCCAGTAGTGAAGACATGGACACTATCAGCACTGTCTGATGCCATCGAGAACTCCAAAGCAGACCCTGGCATGATGCCGTATCTTGAAGATGCCTTGAACCAGATCATGTACGCGCTGTTTACTGGCAAAAATGAGGTTTGGAGCATTTTCAGTTAATTTTTTGATAGGCGCGTTTCATTGTGCAAGTACAGACGCCAGCACATCAAGCTACTACAATCTGTCAAATTTATTTAATAGATTTTCAACCTTATCGCGACAGCATAAGGTTGAAAGTTGATTAGGAAAATCTGACAGTTTCGGGTAGCTTGATGTGCTGGCGTCTGTACCTTGATAAAACGTACTTTGATAAAAATCATGTTACCTTAAATGCTACTTTAAGACTATTCACAGAAATCTTAAATACACAAAACATCCATTCAAGACTTAAGTAGGCCGTACAAACATTTTTATGTGCGAGAATATTATCCGTAGCACTAAATCGCTTAAGGCTCTTTGTACTCCGCATAGTTTCTTTACGGTACGGAGTATAAACCGCTACCTACAAAAAACGTGTCTGGCAACACTGACGACCGTGCCTACACACGGCCAATGAACCGTAGTTTTTCACGAGATGAAAAACGTGTGTACAAAGGGCCCAACTGCCCATCAAAGACGTTTCCTATTTTTTTTTTTCTTAGCGTGTTAATGGCAATCTTAATTGTATCAACACAGAATTTAGCTAGCTCCCTTATTGCCTAGCTATCGCACCAATCAAAGTTTATATTAGGTGAATCAAATATAAACAGGACTTTTTTTATTACTGGTCGCTGAGTGAAGTGACGCGCTTGGTGCTGTTGTATGTGTTAGGGGGGATCATCTAGGGGAGGGGGGTATACTGCTCCGGCTCACTTTAGTTTATTGCGCGCCAGTAGCATCATGTATGAGCAGGAGGTATATAAGTCTGTTGAGCAACGACTTATCATAATTTTTTTAACACGGGAGGGCATAAAACCTTCCGAAATTTTGCATCCATTGGCTCTACCATAGTATAAAGAGGGAAAGTAGGCTATCTCCGGCCCAATCCGCGATATAATTGCCTACTGTCTCAGGGTTGTCACTTTTAGCAAAATTTTAATTCAGTGCAAACCAACACAGAATTACTGTAAAACAAATACAGAAATGTATTCAAGATTCAGAGCAGTATTATTTATAAAAAAAAGGGATAAAATAAACCGGCGCGCGGCGGGGCGGTGGGGGCGCGACTTTCCGCGCTTCGTCAGATTCGGTTGTCGCCCAAACCGCTAAGAAATATTTAGAGACTAAGAGCTCGTATATCATCATAAAAAAAAAATACAAAAAACTGACTAGTATAATATTATATACTAGTCAGTTTTTTGTATTTTTTTTTATAGGCACAATGTAGTATTTGTACACATAAAGGACCATATTTATTTTTAATAAAAACACCCAAACACACAGCAATACGTTTTCCTGCGATTATCACACAATTTTTATTCATTTAGCGGTGCCGAAAAGCCGTGACGCGCGAACCTCGTGCGGTGTTAGCCCCGACTGGCGCTGTGAGAAACGGGTCGAGATTTTGTTTAAGTGTGCGTGCGGCGACGCACATAGGGGTATTTCGTCGATCTACGCGGTCAAAATTATTTCTTAAGTCTGTATTATCTTGAATGGCGTTATCAACTTTTTTGTGGCATATTAGGCTATATAAAATGAAAAAAATGTATAAAAATCAATAATATGGGCTAATTTTTATTACGAGGGATACTAAAATATACCGAATTAATAAAATTTAACATAAAACAAAAAAACATCTCTGTTTAAATTCTGATTTAATATATGAAAATTGGTGCTTTATGTCCTTCGTTTGGTCTTCTTTATAGTTTTCACATGATAACAAGTCTCTTTCAAGATACTCTAATTTTTCTTCAATATTTGGTAAGTTCTGCTGTTGCATTTCGAAAAATAACTCTCTCTCCTAGTCCATACTCTTAGGTTAGAGCTACCTGGTGATCCTAGAGCAAAACAAAACCTGTTTTAAAATTAATAGCGAAAATTCACGGGTATCCGCGGCCAATTTTAATATAGTTGATTAGTTAAAATCTTATCATACCTATTACAATAACAAAAAAAGCCGGGACGCACCCTGAAGTACAACTAATATCATCGCAATTGTAAAAAAGTGCTTAGATACTGTTCAGTGGGACACAATTTTAATGCACTAAAATTATCTTTATAATTATATTAAAATAATTCCAAATTACGAAATATTTATTCGCCCTTGTCTGTACTATCAAGATCCATAGTATTTTTCTTGATATAATCGCCTAATGAAGAATGTGACACTGACAAACTGTCTGATTATTCAAACAATGCCGAAAAAATGACGTGCACCAAAGAGAACGATCAAGTTTAGACAAGTGCTGGCGCGCCTGACGGTGCCTAGAGGTGGGAGAACTGGCTGTATAATATTCCACGACTCCTCAACTTGGTCGTGTAGCAATTTTGTGTTACCAGCGCTAGTTTTACAAAATTGACTTTTGGCCACGTAGATCGACGAAATACCCCTATGTGCGACGCATAGATACTTTGGCGCACACATACAAGCCGCGCGCGGTGCGTTTGTATGAAGATAACTTACTTCCCCTCTTTATACTATGGCTCTACAGTTCGATAAGAATACGCTTTCAAGAACTCAAGGGTAGGAATGGCACAAAAAAAAATTCAAGTGGAGGACGCCGTTTTCACACTGACCAGATAGTGGAATCATTTGTGTGCAATTGGCTAAAGGCATTCTTCGATACTGGCATCAAGAAACATCCCCTGCGCTGGGAAAAATGTGTTAATAGAAGGCGAGATTATGTAGAAAAATAAAATATATTCCCTTTTTTTTAAAAGTATAATAATACGTGCGTATTTTTTTTTACTTAAGTCCGGTTTATATTTGATCCACCCACGTATTTTACTTCGGCGTTCATAATGTATTCATTGTGCAAGCTAACTGCAAGATTCAGCTTGTGTCCACGCATAATTGGACACTTTATGCCTTATTGCAAAACGTGGTTTAACAATATCTTTATTTTCTACGGCTTTTGTGACAACATACACATACACAAACTTACGCCTTCTACCCATGGGGGTAGGCAGAAACTACTGAACGCTTCCTGCTACGACCCTTACATACTAATTTAAGGGTTGGAACTCATCTGGCAGCACGGAATCGCCTTTTTCCGTCGCCCTTTCTCTTTCTGTCGCTTAGAACTGCCATTTGCTAGACCGAGACAGAAAGCATAATGCCATAGCACGCGGCGGAATCCTCGAGGCGATCGGCATCACGGACAAAATGCAATGGTCGGCAGGGAGACTCCGGAACGCTGAAGCGCGCGATAGCATGCTAACGCATCCTTTCACGCCGATCACTTGCTATCGCATGCTGTCTCACTCTATCGTACAATGGCGCACGCGGCCGCTCGTCAGCTCAGTGCAGCCTGTTCATTCATGCCGTACGGATGGAAATAACAATGACTTTTTATTATTTTGATTTAGCATTTCTTGCAAAATACACGCTAGAATCACTGCTCTCTCTTCCGTGGTCCTATCCATCTCGCGCTTGAAACTAAACTGATCATGAAAGAACGCGGCAGTATGCTGACGCGTGCGATCGCCTTTTTTGTCTGCGGAATGCGACAGCGCGCGTTCGCATGCGGCAGCATACTGCAGCACGTGGTAGCACAGGCGGAACAAATGCGATTCCGTGCTGCCAGATGAGGTCCAACCCTTACTTTATTAGTACTAAGCACCTGACCTTTCTGAAGAACATCACCAATAAGCTCGTATACAGGGTGTCCCCTCCCCTCCCCTCCCCTTCCGTTCACTTATTGGCGCCGATTCCCTTGTTCACAAACTAAACTAAATTTACGTTCAGTGCATCTTTTTCTTTCTATTTCACGAAGAAAAGGACAGAAGTTTAGCTCTGTCAAATTAGTCAGCGCCTGACGTAAGTTGACGTATTTTTAGTAGCCAATTTTTTAATCACGTCTAAACTTTCTATGGAGTATCTTAATATGACAGGACTAAACTTATATTTAACTTCTGTCCTTTTCTTCAAAAAAAAAAAAAACAAAAATAATCGTCTTAAATTACGTTATTTTTGTGGAATTCTGCGTGGTTAGACATAGCATCTACATAATGATATGTAGATTATGGTAGGTATTTATTTTAAAGTAGGTATTTCTGTTAATCCCATTTGTCAATATTTTTTTAAGAATTATAATATAACTCGTTTTCGTAAACTTTGCTCTTTGTGTGTAACAATAGGTACCTAAACGAAATTCGGGCAAGTGCGAGTCGTCATTCTTACTTGCATACTGAACGGTTCCGTACCTACCCATAAATATTTTACTTCCTACGAGGAAATTGCTAGAGTTCTAGGTATCATTAACCATCTACATTCTACAGTCCGACTTTACCCACTGCTGGGAAATAGGCCTCTCTTCGCTTGTCGTACAGTATTGTAATCTCACGAAGCGACGCGCACATTACTTGTGGTAACCAAGAGTACAAACACACTGCAAATGTGTGCGTGAAGACGTGTAGCGTCAGCACATAACACACTCACACACTTCCGACTTTGTCATAGTCTCGCACGGTACCGAGAGCTCCTGCACACATATTCACAGCGTGTTTGTACACTTGCTGCAAGTGCTCCGCAGTCTGAGTTTTCCACCATCGATGATGAGTGCAGATATTCGCCAAACATCTTCACGGTAGTACGCAGAAAACTATAGGAACTGTATATAAAAAACCAAAGACTGATTCGATGAATCTGACAGTGAAATCCATACGCTAGTTGACAGAAACTGGCATGAGTCAAATTCGAAATCCTCGGATGCACGTAACAATAAGGAAGCGCAACAGAAACTAAACTCCAAAGTTCGCGAACTGAAGGATTTAATTAATGATGGTAGGACAAAGCTGCTGAACTACTACACTGCGCTGATAGCCACCAAACTGGCAAGTGTTTCGAGGGTATACAAGCGATTTCGGGCCCACGAGCAAGAAAAGTAGCACCGATGTACAGACGCCTGCACATCAAGCTACTACAATCTGTCAGATTTCATTAATAGATTTTCAACTTTATCGCTAAAGCATAAGGTTCAAAGTTGATTGGGAAAATCTGACAGTTTCGGGTAGCTTGATGTGCTGGCGTCTCTACATAAAAGACAGACAACACCGAGTTACGAGTAAAACCGACGTATTAACGCGATGGATAGAACATTTTACTGATGTCTTGAACCCCGATGCACTCGGCGCTGATCTGTCGTACATAAATACAGTTGATGAAATGCCAGTATGTCAAAATTTAGAAGACCCACCTACTTTCGAAGAGTTTGTGGAAGCAGTTAAGCGACTCAAAAACTCCAAAACACCTGGTATTGACCAACTTCTAGCGGAAATTTTCAAATACAGTGGAAAACACATTGTAATAGTCAATATGATATAAGTGCGGTAAGTTGAAAATTACAGCTGAAGCGATATTGCTAGCCCGAGCCGTAGGTGAGGGCTATAAGAAAGCAGAGGCTGTAATTATCAAACCGCACGTATGTCATACGACGTTTTATAACACATTTGTGAGGAAATAAATAAAACTCGGACTTTCTTAAACGAATAAATCTTTAATTACTTGTTAAAACAGTTATTAAAATTCGAACAATTTGTAAAATTATTACTTTTTCACAAATTAGCGATGCGCGCGCATCAGCGTCTTTTGTTTATGGCAAAGGCACAAAAAACAGCCAGTATTACTAATAAAGTAAATTAATACTTTTGTGTTTTTGTTACAGATAAATGGTTGTAATTAATTGTCAAAATTAATTAAATTAAAGAATTAAATGTTTATTTATTATATTTTATCTCCCAAAGTTAATTTTATTCATAAAATGTTGACCACTTTTCAGACATAAAAACTCTTTGCTAAGATTTAAAAAAGTACCGTTCGTTTTAGACGGAGCATCTTGATAAACCGTGCGCTTTACATTACAATTACGCACAAGTACGTAATGAGATACATTACGATATTGAAATTGGTGCAGTAAGAGACCTTTTACGAGCAAATGTGTTATAAATAGACTTTACCATCTAGTCGAAAGGGTATGGGAAAGCGAAGTAGTTCTTCAAGATTGGAGAGATGCGGTGATCTGCAAGCTGTACAATGGGAAGGGAGATGTCTCCGGTTGCAGCTCCTATCGTGGCATATCACTTCTCTCAGCCGCCTTATCACACTTGCTGAAAAACACCTGCCTGAGAGTCAATATGGCTTTCGTTCTAACAGAGGTACTATCGATGCCATATCCGTCGTAAGGCAACTCCAGGAGAAAAGCTTAGCACATCAAAGGCCTCTCTACATATGCTTTATCGATCTAGAGAAATCTTTTGATATAGTTCCATGTGAGGCCTTGTGGCTTGTTCTCCATAAGTATGGTTATCCAAAGAAGTTCGTTAACCTCATACGCCAATTTCATATCGGCATGAAAGCGCAGGTTCAACACGGAAACGAACTATCTGAGGAGATCCAAATTACAAGTGGTGTAAAGCAAGGTTGTGTCATGGCACCCACACTCTTTGACATTTACTTCGCAGTTGTTATGAGGGACGCCCTGCAGTGATCGGATTCAGCTGAATGGCCGGACCGACAAAGGAGTGTTCGATATATCAAGGCTCAGAGCAAAATCCAAATTACAAAAGATATACTTCTGGAGATACTATACGCCGACGATGTGTTCTTCATGTCGGACAACATGGCGCATCTCCAAAACTATGTTAATGATTGTACGGCGTGGAGGTTTTACTTATGCAGCGTCAACTCAGTTGGTGTGGACACGTCCTTCGCATGGAGGACTACCGTTTACCCAAAATGGTCTTCTACTCTGTCAACATCTCTGGTATGGATGTGATCGAGCGGCATCTAAGCGCTTGCGCTATTGATCCAAGAGGTAGGGAGAGGCTCGCTTCACATAGGTCGTCCTGGCGCTCTACTGCCTACAAAAGTGTAAAACCTTTCGAAAAAAAGCGCCTGGATACTCTAACCGAGAAACGCCAAATACGTAAAGAGAGCCCTAAGCCCTTCTATACCTTTAACTCTGCCGGCTAACTCTATTGCATTAGTTGTGATCGAGTATTTAAAACTAAATGGAATATTATTTTCCAGGCGACTAACAATTTAAAAGGGCGACTAACTATTTGCTACTAAAAATAATGACATGGCGACTAAAAATAATGACATGGCGACTAAAAATAATGACATGGCGACTAATATTAACCTCCTTCGTGTTAGGTTCGTGTTAGGTTCCTTTAAATTCTGCAGGCGGAAATAGTCCGTCGACTATTTCTAATTATTATTATTAAAGATAATTAGTTAACTTGATATACAACCTCGTTGTTTAATTTAAGAATGCCCATTTTCTACTTTTTATCCGCCGTCCGTAGCTGCCAACCCATATTAATTTGTCGCCAACTCATATTAATTTGTCGCCAACCCAGATTAATTTGTCGCCGCGTTAAATACATGCCAAACTAAATTAGGTCTGGCGAGTCATATTAGGGCTCACGCTAGGAAATAATAATAATTTTAAAGGGTCGCCGTTATCGAAATACATAAGGAGGACTTTATACCACAAGTAAAGCGCGCGTCGCTTCATGAGATAAAAATATTAAGTTACATAGCACAATTGTGCGGAACCCCAATCACTAATATTTACCAACAATGTCCTCTAACTACCTATGAATATTCCGTAAAGTAGTTTTTTTGTTTTTTTCTAAAAAAAGGTGACAAATATGTATTCACGTAATGTGAAAAATGTGATTTATTATCACGACAAGGTTGTTACGACGCCACACATTAAATATTTGTGAAGATCTTAATAATTTGTCGGCTTATGGAGGAAACTATACGATTACCATTTTTAGTTACCGGTAATTAAAGCAGTAGGCGGGTCGTTTACCATAATTAGTTAGGTAGGTATAGGATTCATTAAACGACCGAGCAATATATTAATTAATAATTAATCATATTATTTCAGAATAAATTAACATTCCATACATTTTTAGTAGTACATTATTCACTGAGGGGATAAAGCAGTGTCTTTAAAGTCGCGGGCGCTATTTTGAATCCTGAACGTAACGAAGGAGTGTTGGGATTCCCAGCGTAGCGAGGGAGCTCTGACTTAAATCCTGAGCGAAGCGAGGAAGCTGAATGGCCCCACCATTCAGCTTCGCTTCGCTCAGGAGCTAGAGAGCTATCAAGAGCTATCAAAATAAAGGGCTTAAGGAGGCGATTCCAGAAATATTAACACACTAAAAGGATTAAAATAAAAATGAAATGACAAAATCAAAAGCCGACTGCAACTAAGATTCAAAACTAGCTCACTTTCAAGCAGTCTGATGCTGTTGTTGGCATCAAATCTAACATTGAACTAAAATGACATACCTAATCCGAGTCCGGTTTTTTTTTTTCAATCTTGTCTCATGAATTTTCATCAAACAATACAAAAAAATAATATTGTCAATGGAGTTTCAGCCAAAATCCAACATTCAACAAATCATATTGTTCGTCGACGGAGACTGAAACCTATGAAGTGAGAACTCTTTGGTCGACCTGTACATTAATAGAAAAAAAAGTTTTTGTTTTAGTTAATGTTTCCATACGATTTTCTCAGTTGACGTTCCCAATTTAAAACGCATTTTAGACCAGCGAGCGGGTCATAATGAAGTTCAGTACAATATTAATGCCCGTCTAGAGCCTAGGGCTTAAATGACTTGCTTTAGGTTGGGTTTGAATAAATGGGTCCAGGGGCGGCGGACTTGGGGACGTCCGTCGCCCCCCACACATCAGGACCCGAGGCGGCGGCGCGTAGTGTTCCACGCGCGCCCCTCTTAGACGTCGCGGGGGGAGTTTAACACCTCACTCCCCCCCCCGACACGAGGAGGCCCGCAGGTGCGGGCCAGCACCAGCCGGGGGTTGCGGAAGTATCGTTCGTTCCCGCGACTCCCGGCGTAGGTGAGAGAGGGAACACCGGGGTGGTTTTTAGTCAGTAAGAGTCTGACAGACCCCGCCGCCCGCCCCAGGGCGGCGGACATCCATGAGGATTTTCCACCAAGAAACAAAAAAACAAAAGGTTGGGTTTGAATGACATATGATGTGAAGTTAGCGAGCAGGTGGTGTGAAAATAATACTTATAATGTTAGTAAATTTAAAAACTTTTTCTTAAATAAATATATGTAGCAAGTACAATATTTATTAAAAAAAAAGACACTTATATGATTATAATTATGTAAGTTATAAAATCATGAAAGCTAGAAAAGTTCGCAAATGTTTCCCATTTTGATCTTGGCAATATCTATACAAATACAATAGTAAGGAAGTCAAAACTGTACATTGAATACTTTTTAATAAAAAGTAATTGCTAAGATGTGTGGGAACGAGTCTGATGCCGAAATAGTAGACTATTCACTAAGGAGATAAGCAGCGTCTTAATGTCGCGGGCGCTATTTTGAATCCCGAACGCAACGAAGGATTCTAAGACTCTGAATGTAATTATGGCACTAATCGCATGCTTTGTATTCACAGAAATTCGCCCAAGCAGTAGTACCATCTCCTTCCGGTGGGCCAACTTGGACCGTGGAAGAGCTGAAGGCGGCCCTCGCAGACCCTGCGACGAAGCAGGAGTACAGGCCTGCGCTGTTACAAGCGGCCAGCTACGTGCAACAACGGAATGAGACTGGGAATCTACAGGTAAGTACTGTTGCTGTTAACATACCTATCCCTAAGTGTTCATATTCATAGACACGAGTGCGCTACGCGTCAACAGCAGAGACAACTGCAGCCGTCAACAACGTGAAGCTCGTGTATTTGAGCACCGTACTCAAATACTCGAGCAGCACGGCACGGCTTCGGCCGTCAACGACTGCAGTTGCTTCTGGCGTTGACGCATGCCGCTCGTATGTATGAATGCGATCCCTTCTTTTCGCATAATGTTTTTTTTCCTAATACACTTTGGGATAACTATTTTGGTATAATATTACTTTGCCATATTTGTCCTAACCTATTACGCATTTAAACAGTTACGCATTACACATTAAGTTTACGTAAAAGTTTTAATCAAATGCTTTATAATATCTAACCCGATATTCAGTGTGAAATATTTTGCATATTATTATAATAAGCACATTATAGAATGCATAGTTTTAGTATCTACCCATGTTTTTGACCACAGGACAGAACGAGTTAGGAGTAAAAATATGTGTTATTTTTTACAGGAGACCGTGGAGGTAGCAATCCCAGCTTTAGACATATCGACTTGGACTCAATCGGATCTGAAAGAAGCTCTCAGGAGTCCTAGCACGAAGACGGCTCTCATGCCCTACCTGGAGAAGGCACACATTGAGCTGAAGGAGGCTCTTGAGAAGGGAGAAGCACGGGTAACTAAATAATGACAATGGATTTCACAGCATGCTTTAACTCGCAGAGTTGGTTCCTACTTCATTGGGATATTTTTTTCTGTTGATAGCCGATTTCGTATTATTTTCATTAATTTCCACTGGGATGAAGACATAAAATAATTTATTTATTTAATACTTCAAGCACATAAATGTACAGAGGTGGACTTAATGCTGTAGGCATTTTGTACCAGTCAACCTTTGGGGGATGCAGAGACAAACAGTAGTAGGTGCAATCATGAAAATTGAGGAATAAATATTTTCAATATAAATATAATATAAATACCTGATTACATATAAAATCACATTATAAATAATTTATATAAAAAAAAACCAGTAAACATGCTTATCGCACAAAAACTGACTGTTCTCGCGCCTTGAAGGCACTGACGGTAGAAGGCCCTCACACTCTACGTTTTAACGGTCGAGATCACACAGGAAGGCTCGAACACACAACCTCTGTGTCCATGATGAGGGGCAGTTTTCGGTAGGGGTCTTGGTATGTGAAGATGGTCACCCATCCACGGAGCAACCGCTGCAAGCGTAGCTTAACCTGATCGATCGACCCGTGCGGCTGTTATTACTTACCAGCATAAAAAAAAATACATCAAACACTACAAAACATACGAGTACAATGGGCGGCCTTATTACTTTCTGCGATCTCTTGCAGGCAATCTTGAAACCGAATTTTATGTGAATAGCTTGAATAGGATGACTGGCAAAAAATTCAAGATTGACAAATAAAAAACTTTGCACGAAAATATATTATTTGGTTACAGGAAACTATCAACATGGTGACCCCCGTTGGTCTCATCGCTCCTAAGGTAGACTTCGAGTACTTAATCAAGCGTATGAAGAGCCTCATCAAGAAGACAAAGAAAGGGCTATAAATAGGTACCTACTCACCATATTATAACTGTCTACCTCAAGCTCAAATTAAGGGGAAGGCAGAAGTGCGATCAGGTGTTTA
The DNA here is from genome assembly GCA_949629135.1 of Eremobia ochroleuca. NCBI lineage: Eukaryota > Metazoa > Arthropoda > Insecta > Lepidoptera > Noctuidae > Eremobia > Eremobia ochroleuca. The sequence goes on along the minus strand of OX451401.1, from coordinate 6,588,800 downwards.
TTGTGTGACTTACATTTAAACACTATAAAACATCGAACAACCAATCTACCTTCATTTCTTAGCATACAATACTAAGTATGCTAAGAAATGAAAATTACAAAACACAGAACATTAAATTAACACATGTTATGCTAGACCCCTTATGGTAGAAATTTTTGGTCTGTTATCACAAAGAAAATGTTGCATATAAAAGTGCAATACCTACGCGATCAAAATGTCATCATCTGCCTGCCTTTCCCAACTATGTTGGGGTCGGCCTGCAGTGTAACAGGATGTAACTAAATACCAGTATTTTACATGGAGCGACTGCCTATCTGACTTCCACAACGATAAAACTAGATGGTCAGAAATCCGCGAGTTGACTAATTTTTTTTTATTTATTTAAATTGAAGCTTTTTTACCTCACTAATAGCTTGGTATAAACAGTTTTTTTAATATTTTTAAAAATTGAAAAGATATGAGCGTTCAAAACTCTCAATTAGACAGAGAGGGAAATACTGAATTGTGACGTCATAGTTCAGTATCGCCATATAAATTACATGCAAAACTTCGTTTTGCGAGAAAGAGATAGACAAAAAGTTTCTATAAGTTATAAGTTTTTTATTTTTCGACCGATTTCAAATTTGATTTCGAATTCTATTATTGTATTACATGTGTGGATATATTATCTACTAGAATATATAGTATTCAATATCATGCAACTACCCAATTGTAAGCTTGGGTTATATCGTCTTTTTTTAATCTAAATCAGGAGAATTATGATTAATAATTTCATATCGTTTTTATTCTGAACCTGTAATTTTACATTGCCGTTTTTATTTTCAGGTAATTGGTTCGCGAATTGTTTCAAGAAATTCGAGCAATTTGGTGTGAAGAGATTGTGATATAAGAAAGGTCTTGGTGGTCTGAGTTCTTACTGTGCTTTTAATAAATTGGTAAAATAAACATTGCTGTTTTATTTTTTATCTTTGTAGGTATGTAATTAAAACGCATTGAGCTGTTGTGTGAAGCTACAAACAAGGTATCCCTTAGTTTAACCAAAGCATGTCTAAAACGTGGGCTGCCTTATTGATCTAGTGAACTGCCTCGTTGGTCGTTTTATCATATTTTTATACTAACTCTACATTTACAAATAACTACTAATTATATATTTACAACAATCAATATCGAGCACCCCACGCTTTTTTACAATGAAATTCATTTTCTTTTCATAACTTTATTTTTCTTTTAGAATTTTAAATTAAAAGTTATTTTCTGATTTTTAGTTAAATTTGCTATTAAAGCGTGTTTTTTTTTATTTTTTTTAAACTATTTTTTCATCAAAATGTTGTATTGTAGTCGGTCGTTGATAAGTCTACCACGTTTAAAGTAAATCTGATCGCTTAAAGTGGGGCAAAATCGAGCCCTAACGAGTCAGTTACATACAAACAATCAAACAAACATACAGGTGAAACTAATAAAAGCGTGTTAAAAAGAATATAAGTACGTAATCCCATTTATAGTCCACATAGGCTTACGAATGGACGTCATAAATGATAAAAGAGACGTGTTTGTCACAACACTACCATTTTTGCCATCTATGAATAACAGATTTAATATCTATCTAATAATATATAATCTACGAATGACATATTATAGTAACATTTAATATCTATATAATAATAATCTATGAATACTCAAATACTTATTTATTTATTATACATACTTATTTATTTTTTTGGTTGGTTTAAAGGTGAATTTGTATTTCCTGTGTGTGTGTCCCAAATAAAATATTTTTATTTCTTTCTGTCTTTCTTTTAGATACAGGCTGCGTACTTTCAGAAAATTCCATTAAAAACTTCCGGGGAAGCAGTACCTACGTATCACAATATTTGCTAAGCAGCACTGCTGCGTTCTAGTTTGAAAGGTTTGGATAATTGGGTTATGGTGTAATTAGGCGCATGGGCCTCATCAGCTTTACTTCTGGAATCGCAACGCATCTGCGATGCCCATGCAGTGGCAACGCATCTGCGATGCCTCTGGAATTGCAACGCATCTGGAATGGAAATGCGTCGGTGATGCCTCTGAAATTGCAACGCGTCTGTGATGCCTCTGAAATTGCAACGAGTCTGCGATGCCTCTGAAATTGCAACGCATCTGCAATGCCTCTGGAATTGCAACGCATCTGCAATGTCTCTGAAAATGCAACGAATCTACGATGCCTCTGGAATAGTAAGGCTTGCAATGCATCTGCAATGTCTCTGAAATTGCAAAGAATCTGCGATGCCTCTGGAATTGTAAGGCATCTGCGATGCCTCTGGAATAGCAACGCATCTGCGATGTCTCTGGATGTACATCTCCTGAAGCTTTCATAGGATTAACTCTTTGATTAAAAGGTAACATTGCATAATTGTAATCACGACTCCTTTTTTTTCTGTGGGATTTAAAATGTAAATCATCCTCGTCATCGATTGGTGACGAAGATGATCGGTGTTGATTTTACCACATCGTAAGATTGAAACAAACATTAAAACGCATATAATATCTGTGTGATATATTTCTTTCAAAACAAAGAGGTTATTTAATCATGATTTATTATTGAGATATAATTGATCGAATGCAATAAAGGGTTCAAGATACCATTTATTGCATCTCGATTAAAAAACTGTATAAATATCGGATTTTCGCAAAATTTTGTCAAATTACTCGACGGTAGGTAAGTCATAACATAATACAATGTTAAGGATATTTTAAAATATTTTCAATTAATGATTGAGACTGCCTTGTGTAGCATCTGCTGAATATTGGGTCCTGGGTTTGATTCCTAGGTCGGGAGAACTGTATTTTTTCCCAGAATCTGAATTTGTGTCCAGTTAATGGCACTGGGATAGTTCCTTATTTCACAGGACTTTATTCAAATGAAAATGAAAGTAATCATCTGCCTTACGCGTGAGGAATACGTACAGACGTAATGTATTGTCGTGTTTCTAAGATAGTACCTACTGACAATGTACATATTACCTATTGATAAATATCATGATAGGTTATCACCCCTATAAAATGTATTTCAGCTTCTGAAGTTCTTTGCCTACTTAAAAATTTGCATAACAACCAGCCAGAAAATGTTTTATTGCCTTTACTTTTATTATAACAGTGCCTAACAAACTTCCTCTTCTCCAGTAGCAAAATAAAAATCTTAAAAGATGAAATTCTTCGCCGTCTTCGCCGTCTTGGTGGCCGTGGCTGCCGCTGACTACAGCTCCTGGACCCTGCCTCAGCTGTCCGATGCCATCCAGAACCCTGCGACCGACCCTGCCTCCCTGCCGGCCCTCGAACAGGCCCTCAATGATCTGATGGACTCTATGTTCGCTCAGCCCCCCGTGGTAAGTTATTTCTGGTTATGGATAAATCTGTTTGGTGGCACGTAAAGTAAATTACGTCTTTATTTTAAGGGGGCATGTGCTAAGTAGCCCGCGAACTTCAAAGGGGATTGAAGATATTTATATGAAGCCGCCTGGCATACCTACTGTCGCGCCATTTTGAAAATAGCGGCTACGCATGAAACCTATATGATTCGGTAGCTGGCATCAATGCAAACAGCCGGTCGATTCTGTAAAAATCTCACCCTGAAATCATAAGTGAAGTGAGCACTTCATAGTGTTAATCCCTATTGAATGACAGCTCACTCCACGCTCACTTCACCCAAGCTTTCACGGTGAGATGGTTACAGAATCGCACGGCAGAACACATAACAAGACCCAACCTCATAAAGTGTCACGTTTTCGAGATAACGTTCAAAGTTGATCTCGTGACATCCATCCATTTTTTTAATTTAAGCAAGTTAAAAAAATATTATTGAAACATTTTTAAATATTCAGAGTGATTATTTCAAACATCTAAGCAACATGATGAACGCAAGTTTAAAAAAATATGGATGAAAAATAAAAATATGGAAACGTGATGTTTTACGGGTTTTGGTCCCAATATGTTTTCTGTTGCATTGATGTCAGCTATCGATTTATATAGGTTCCATGCGTAGCCGCCATTAAAAAAAAAAAAAAAAAAACAAAATGGGACGACAGTAGGTCTGGTTCATATAAAAATCTTTAATCCCCTTTGAATTTCGCGGTCTAACCCAGTGCTTCCCCCGTCAGACAGCAACAAAAGTTTCAAGCTGTACGTGGCTAAGAATAGCAATGTCTTTGTTTATATTTTGTTTATATGTACCTATCTCATCAGTCATCACCAATGACGCATTGGTTCTTAGTGGTATAACAGCCCGTTTGGTCCTGTAATCGTAACTACAGATCGTGGGTTCGATTACTGGGTCCAGCGTTACTGGGTCCAGTGTCCCTGGGATATTGCCTAGTAGAAATTTTTCAGTAATAGCTTAAAGGCTGGATTCATGCATGTCCAGTTATACATGCGAAACGCTCGCCCTGTGAGACTGAAATATAACTGGATAAACGTAAGCGTACTATGCAACTCTGTCTGTCTCTTTGGGAATCAAATGCATCCACGTCATGTTAAGTATTGAGTCAGCAGAAAATCTTTTCCGTTTCAGGTACCCGCTGATGCTTCCGCCCCTGTCGACCTGACCGGCTGGACCCTAGGCGATCTCTCGATTGCCCTGCAGGACCCTGCGACCGACCCCGCTCTGATTCCCTACTTGGAACAGGCTCTCAACGAAATGATGGACGCAATCCACGCTGGAATCCCTGTTGTAAGTTCCTAGGTTCAAAGTATTCTCTCATATAGGAGCAACAAGAATAACGTACCCAGGATTTTGTAATATCTTGATATATCTTGTCCTTGGAGTTTCTTATACGTTCTTCTCCATACAGTTTCGACGTTTTGGAATGGGCAACTAGCTTCAACTTTATGACCAACTCTTTGACAATTCAAAAGTGCCTACGAAATTTCAATTGATCCATCAATTGAAATAAATGCTTTGAGTTTGAGATGCCACATAGAGACGGGTGTGATGATGTGTGACATCCACACCATCGCCGTCATATTTATGCATGAGTGACGTGTCATAGCAGCTTGGCGTGGAAGCACATGTAAATGACGGCTGAGATCGATCAATGCCACCGACCACAGATCACGATCACGCCTAGGTGGCCTTTGACCGGTTACACTAAAAAAAATTAAATGATAATCACCCAAATTCTTCACTATAAGTCCGCTAACACACAATCTCGTTTTTCATTTCAGGAGGCCATCGGTGTTCCCGTCAAACCCTTGGAAGTCAGCTACTGGAGCCTGCAAGAACTGTCTGACGCTCTTCAGAACCCGGCGACTGACCCTGCTCTGGTGCCCTACCTGGAACATGCCCTGAACGATATCATGGATGCCCTCTTCTCTGGCAACCAAGTTGTAAGTATTGAAAATTGATTATAATAAGAACAGCAGCAGTGGTCAGATAGTTGAACATATATTCGTGGTCCATATTTTTATGTGCAAGTGACAAGTATAAAACATAAACAACTCGTAACTATGAATATTTAAAATCAGACAGACATGTGTAAATAGGATTATACACAAGCCAGTGGCATACAATATGCGACCTCCAATACGCCCCCTTAATCTATTACACATGCGTATGATCCCATCTGTACTTGTCAGTACTCGGTACATAAAACTAATTAAATTACTAACACTTCTGTGTCCGTCTGTACTACGCTGTACCCAAAAGTAGAGTACAAAAACAGAAGAAATCTAACAAAATAAGGCATGCATAACGAAATAAAATTTAAAAAAAAATTATCTATTACACAAAACACTATTAAAAAAACATAACACATCAAAACATCTAACTAGTCATTCGCCCTCTTAATAGAATAATTTGACATGGATAAATCCTTTAAAAATTCTCTAAGCTTCGGGCTGTGAACACTTTTAGTTAAAATGTCCGCTATCATCTTATCAGTTGACATGTACCTTATTTCAACTTTGTTATCCAGTACACACTCACGAATAAAATGATACTTGATGTCTATGTGCTTTGTTCTATTATGCATCATTTTGTTAGCTGCAATTTTATGCGCCGACTGATTGTCATTATAAATTACTACCGCTTTACTATCCACAGCTGTCAAACTGCTCAGTAAACTACGTAAATAAAGAGCTTCCTTCGAAGCTTGACTCAATCCTATGTACTCTGCCTCTGTGGAGGACAAGGATACTGTCGCTTGCTTCCTACTCTCCCATGACACAATATTTTTACCTAGTCTGAAAATTAACCCCGTAAAAGACTTCCTATCAAGTGCCCCTCCCCAATCTGCATCAACGTAGCCTCGTAAGTCTAAATCTCCTGACTTCCTAAAAGTAAGACAAAGGTTAGACGTACCCTTCAAATACCTTAAGATCCGTTTCGCACATTTAAAGTGTATTTCGTCATAACACGAATTAAATTGTGAAAGCACACTTACCGCATGTGCTATGTCTGGTCGCGTATTACAGGCTAAATAGTTTAGACACCCTATTAAGCTTTGATATGGCAGATTGCTATGGGAATTTGTCGATCTTTCTAATTTCATACCGACTTCCATTGGGGTCGAAACTGGTTTGGCGTCTGTCATGTTGAAGTCATTCAAAATATCTAAAATGAACTGTTGCTGATCTAGACAAATTACATCTTTATCTCTTCTCAGCCTCATGCCTAAAACATGCCTAGCCGCGCCTAAATCTTTCACTTTAAACTTGTCAAGCAAATCGGTTTTTAATTTTTGCTTTTCTTGTTCACAATTTCCAAAAATAAAAAGGTCATCTACGTAAATAACGACAATTAACTTCTTATTGTTTTTAAGCTGCTTTTGATACAAACACGGTTCTATTTTTGATTGCACAAAACCTAAATTCAACATTTCTTTGTCTAATTCCTTGAACCAAGCATTCGAAGCTTGTTTCAATCCATACAAAGAACGCTGCAGCTTACATACTCTGGTTTCTTGACCTTTGACTACTGCTCCCTTCGGTTGGAGCATGTAAATATCCTCTTTAATCTTACCATATAAAAACGCGGTCGTGATGTCCCACTGGTCAATAAACCAACCGTATTCAACAGCTAGCGAGAACAATAATCGTAGCGTGGAGCTTCTAACTACAGGAGAATAAGTCTCAGTATAGTCTACACCACATACCTGTGTGAACCCTTTCGCTACTAGTCTAGCCTTGTACTTCGTTACCTTGCCATCGCTATCTCTTTTGATTTTGAACACCCATTTGCACTGGATAGGCTTCTAATCAGCTGGAAGATCCACCAACGTCCAAGTTTGGTTCTCTCTTAGTGACATAAGTTCATCATCTATCGCTTTTTGCCATAAGTCACTATCGGGTCTCGCCAACGCTTCATTAATATTCAATGGATCACCATCAAGAGTGCTCTCCTTGGCATACATAACATTGCATCCGTACCGATCAACTTGTCTGCGTTCTCTTAAAGGATACCTTCTTTCTGATTCAGGTATTATCACTTCCTCTTCAGTCAATACGTCGTCAGGTACTTGCTCTGTTAGTACTGGTTCAGGTCCTATCTCCTCCGATACTTCTATGTTCTCTTCTACAGCATCACGGTACGCATCATCGTGAGTCTCCAAGAGTTCTGATCTGTTTGTTGATCTGTTTGTTAAACTGGAAGGAACAGAATCTGTATTCAGGTTTATGATCACTTCCGACTCTTTCACGTTTTCATTCTGAAGAAAAACGTTTTCCAGAAATTTGACATCTCTTGCAGTTGTCACTTCACCTGTCTTAGGATTCATCAGACGATAACCCTTCTGATTATCTGGATATCCAATAAAAATCATCGGTTCCGTCTTCATATCCAGTTTACGTCTCTTTTGTTTTGGTATCAATCTATACGCCAAACAACCAAAGATTTTCAGATGACTTACATCCACATCTTTTCCAGTCCAAACCTTCTCTGGTACTGCATTATTCAATGCTTTCGTGGGGCTTCTGTTTTTTAAGTAAACAACAGTATTAACAGCCTCGGCCCAATACTTCTTGCTCAAGTTCGATTCTGACAGTAATGTTCTGGCCTTTTCTATTATAGTCCGATTCGCTCTTTCTGCAACAGAATTTTGTTCCGGCGTGTACGGTACAGTCGTCTGGTGTTTTATACCTGCAGACTTCAAAAATGATTTAAATTTACCATTACAGTACTCTGCGCCGTTGTCAGATCTCAGACATTTAATAGATTTACTAGTCTCATTCTCGACTTCCGCCTTGTATTCACGGAACTTCTCAAAAGTTTCGCTTTTGTTCTTCAAAAAATAAACATGCGTCTTCCGAGTATAATCGTCGATAAATAGAAGAACATACCTCGAACCACCGAACGACGGCTCCTCGATTGGTCCACAAACATCGCTAAAAACCAACTGTAAGACCTCGTTTGCTCTCGTACCTTGGTTTTTAAAAGGACTTTTGCATGTCTTTCCTTCAACACATGGAATACACGGCTCACATAAATCAGTACTCTTGAATTCCATACCACTTACTAAAACTTTCATTTTATTCATATAATTACGCGATAAATGAGCTAATCTTTTATGCCAAATGTTCGAAATATTTTCATTTTGTTTTGACAATGTCACATTCACGACGTTATTTTTCTTTTCTGTCAATTCATAAATTCCGTCGACCTCTTCACATCTTGCAACCATTCGATTCTTATTTTGAATGATGCAACCTCCTTTGTCAAAATTCATGGAATATTTTTTCTTGGTCAAATCGCTCACCGAAATTAGGTTCATGGATAAATCAGGAACATGTAAAACGTTTTCTAAAATTAATTTTTCGTTTTCGCTGACTTGTGGCTCAGCATTTCCTCGTCCTTTAACCAACAATTTCTCGCCGTTTGCTACTGCAATCTTCATGTTACCTTTTTCAGGTGTATAAGACAACAATTTGTTTTTATCGTGGGTCATATGATTTGAGCACCCACTGTCTAAATACCACTTGTCTTTGTTTATCGCCTCCTTTGTATTCAGGCAGATATTCGCGGTTTTGATCCGCTCCTTGCATTCGGACGCCTTGTGGCCTTGCTTGTGGCACTTATAACACTTGTAGACAAACTTCTGCTTACGATCGTTAGTTTTAATATTAGATCTTGCATCGTTCTGTACTTTACGTGTAACTAAGGCTTGTTCGTACTCTGTGTTCAACTTACTTTGTCTACTTCCTTCTTGTAACAATTTCATTTTAATTTGCTCTAACGTGATCTCTTTTCCACTATTATCTACAGCCATTATAAGAGGGCTGTAATCAGCAGTCAACCCACCCAGCAAAATCGATATGATCCAATCATCAGGGATTTGAGCATCAATATCGGACAATTGTTGTGTCAGGAATGTAATTTTGGATATAAAGCTTTCCATAGAATCGAAATTCTGTAACTTACAGTTGAAAAGCTCTCGCTGAATATGTATGCGTCTTCCCCAACCTTTGTCTTCATACGCTTTCTGTAAGCTGTTCCAGGCTTCTTTCGCAGTCTTCGCATTGTAGACGTGGGTAAAGCACTCTGGTTCTAACAACAAGCATATTGTCGTTCGTGCCTGCCGGTCTACGTCAGCATTTACTACATCTGTAGAAATTACTCCCCACCAGTTTTTATTCTCCAAGTAATTTCGCACCAAGAATTTCCAGTTTGGGTAGTCGGACGATCCTTTCAGCTTCTTTATTCCACTTATGCCACCTTCAGCAGACATAATTGAAATTTCGTAAATTTCACACTTATCGTACTCAATTAATATTAAAACCACTCAACTTATTATACTCTAGCACTATCAGAGCATGCAAAAGGGCAATAACTTATTAACCTTTTATTCTGGGCCCATAACCTATTGAAAATTGATTATAATAAGAACAGCAGCAGTGGTCAGATAGTTGAACATATATTCGTGGTCCATATTTTTATGTGCAAGTGACAAGTATAAAACATAAACAACTCGTAACTATGAATATTTAAAATCAGACAGACATGTGTAAATAGGATTATACACAAGCCAGTGGCATACAATATGCGACCTCCAATAGTAAGGACATCAATAATTCTCTTAATACCAAAGATGAGATTTTTTTTGAACTAAGTAGCAGTAGTAATAGGACTTAAAGTACTAGTAGGTACTATAAGCATCTTTGCTTAATCCTTGGAGGAGAATAGGCCTGATGTTATACTTATATACGCATGAGGAGCACGGTGTAAAGTTTACTCATCTTCCATAGAAAAGGGAGAATCCTCCGACCAGACGCATGTCGTGTCTGGTGGGCAACATCCCAACGATTGATGTCGGGACGTTGTATATACGCTAGTTGCGCGGTAAACTCTGCTTGCGCGATGCAGGATTTTGCGTGACGTCATTATGATGCGTAGTTAGCATGGCGGTGTAGATGCCGCTACATACTTATAGGTGATATTATGATAAGATCTTCGAAAACAAATACAGATAGATCATACTGTGGGGTTTAGAGTTACTTTAATCGAAGGATAAATAAGATATTTTGATCGCGTAGCCTGGAATTAGAAACTTAATGTTTCTGATGGTAGATGGTTCACAGTTATGGAACACCTTTTATTTGCAAACATTAGAGTAGGTGTCTTATTGTTCTTCTTAGCGTGTGAATGGCAATCTAAATGGACTTGGCCCAGAATTCTGCTACGTGTTTGGCGCCATCACTAGCGTCCATCAGTTCCTGTAACCTGCAGCTGACAAGACTATGTTTCTTATTAGTAGTTAAATCGGCTTGAACCTAAGCTGTTTTGACTTCCTTACGATGTTACTCCTAAATTCGTAGTTTTTCATTGTCTTCGAATCTAAAATTCCCACTTCATCTTTTTGTTTTCCAGGAGGTCGCCGTCATCGTCGCTCCCGCTGGTCTGGCCCCCGCCAAGCCCGAGCCTGTTGAGATCCCCATTGTCCCCACCCCCGTCGTAGTCGCCCCCTCCCCCGTCGTAGTAGCCCCCTCCCCCGTTGTAGTCGCCCCCTCCCCCGTTGTGACCACCCCTGAGTCCGCTGCCAGCCCCCTTGTCCAGATCATCGTCAACATCCAGAACCAAGCTTAATTTTATTGAAGTAATTTTCTAATGATTTTTTCACGATTAAATGCGGCATAATTAGAAAAATGTTTTTTTATTCTATGAGAACAGCGCTCCAATGGCGTAACACCCTTTCAGTCACCATTCAAAGCATTTTTAAGGAAACTCCTACTCCATTGCTTCATACGTTTGATAAATTCTTCTGCTCAGCAACGTAAATATTACAATGAAAGTTGTTGAGCTGTCAAAATGAAAGGCATTTCCATTATAAGTGTATTACGCAATTACCCCGCTGGATACCCTCGCAGAAAATTATTTTATTCAGTTTTGGTAACTCTTGCCTTTTAAGAGGAATTTGAAGTCATATAAACGACTATAGGCCGACCGCTTAACTGAGACGTTGCCTGAGATACCAGCGCGGTGTGGGAGGGGTGTGGTGACGTGATGCGAGAGCTCAGTGATTCGTCTACTTGTGACAACTATCACCCCTCCCGCACCGCGCAGCTACCTCAGGCAACGTCTCAGTTTAGCGGTCGGCCTATAGACATAATTTAATTTAAATAATACACCTGTCACAACAACACCGATCACATTGAAAAATATTGGCAACCATTTAAAACCAGAATATAAGAATAATAATTAATATTTGAGCTTTATAATGAAGAACTCTCAAATGAAATTAACTTAGTAGGTGTAGGCATGTACACAATGTATGCAATGTAAAAATCACACCGATTTAGAATTGACAATATTGTCAATACCTAGCATCAGGTGGAATGACAGCCCACTTCACCAAGTTTTCACAGTGAGATTTTTTACAAAATAGACCAAGCAGTGTCTGTCGTAGCATTGTGTCTCATCGCATAGCATTTTGCATCCACATAATATGACAATGGGCCAGTTGTGTATTAGTGTTGTTTGATAGATAGTGTGAGGTCGGTGTGGTTCACTGATAACATTGGCACCAAAATATTGAGTGTTGGCATTTTGTAGCCGCAATTATTTCGTCACCGCAAAATATACCACCAATAACTATTGTTATTGATAAGAGGAAGTGAATGCAAATGACATAATTTAAATTTCTATGTAGTACTATAATGAGCTTATTTGCGTTACCTAACTAGCTAGGTTTTATGTTACGCTCAAAGACCGAAACCGCTCGATGAGCGAAAAAACAGGTTGCAAAACGTTGTGGTCACTGTAAAACATCACACCTGGAAATTCGTCTTATGAAAAGTCAAAGTCTTCTTTCCTTCAATTCTCTTTGCACATTATTTGTTTTGATTTCATTCTGTTCACATTTTTAAATCTAAGGTAACTGCAGTACTTTTAAGAAAATTGTTATTACCTAGAAAACATGATTGCGAATTTATTAGCTAAATGACATGAATTCTTATAATTTCCTGACCATCTGTTTTTTTTTCTCTCGTTCTTTTTCATCATCTGCCTAGCCTTTTCCCAACTATGTTGGGGTCGGCTTCCAGTGTAACCAGATGCAGCTGAATACCAGTATTTTACATGGAGCGACTAACATGCCCGCATAACTAACATGCATGTGTCCTAGCGTGGTGTGATTGTTGACAACTAATTGCATACTTGACATTTTTTATTTTATTTGTTTAATGTAATGATCTCATTTGTTAATCTTGTACTGCCTTGCGATTCTGTAACCATCTCACCGTAATAACTTGGGTGAAGTGAGCGTGGAGTGAGTCGCCAATAGCGTCAATCCCTAGCGTCAGCATGACTCACAGCTCACTCTAAGCTCACTTCACCTTAGTTATCACGGTGTGATTTTTCCAGAATCGACCAGCTGAACCTATCTTTGGAGCAAATAAATATCTGAATCTGATTCTGATCCGTGACCCCGCAAATCAAATGACGCCTGCGCTACAGTTCTTAAAGTACAGGTTGCTTCAAGATGCTATCTTAGAAAATTGAAAGTAAATAATAAAACATTTAATGATATTAAAATATGTTCATAAAACGAAAACGCGAAACCGTATACTTGTTTTAAATGAAACCATTAAAGCGTGACGCTGTATACCTACATTATCATTAAGTTTCATGGTTTTTGAAGCTGTTTCACTATCTTCATTGTTCTCATCATACTCTTCATCATGTTTATTTTTTGGTTCTTCAGTTTGGGAGTCGGTCCATTCATCCATTTGTTTTATAGTTTTATGAGCGTCGGTAGCATGTAACGAATACCCTGTGCACAGTCAAAATACTTTAAAAACAGAGACCATGGTCCATGGTGCATTTGGTATTAAGTGTGAAGAAAATGTGTTTATTATTTCAGTAAAATGATGTAATTAATTCAGCTTCTGTAAAACATTGACTATGCTGAAAACACTTTAATAGTCGTGAGAGCTATTAACAGTGTGCAGATTTAGTTATTGCGTACTGGAAAATCCTTCTCGCTCGTTTTGAAGTAATGAAATGGCTTCAAGAGTGCTGTGCTAATGAGCGCTTTTGTAAAGGCTCATTTACACGGAGATAATATCTGGCCTCGAAGACACGAGGACAGAGACTTTTTCCGTAGACATCAATGAAAATTATCTATAGCCTAAGAATATTGTCGCTACAACAACACACGTGAGAAATTCTCTTCGTGGCGCTTCACTAGCGCTAAACTAAATAAAAGTTCAGATGATGTGTTCGGAGTGGAAAGAAGTTCGGAGGAGGATATTTGATGATGTGTAGTAATGTTTTTATGTATAAACTAAAATATTGATAAACTTGAGAAGCGACCAAATGACACAACTGGGATAAAAGCGTTGGAAGCAAAACTGGACAATTTGGAGCAGCAAGCAAGGCAGTGTAATGTAGAAATTTCGAATATACCGGAAAAACGTGGGGAGAATTTAATAGCATTAGTTGAGAACATCGGTAAAAACATCGATTGTACTGTATCAGGAGGCGAGATCACTGCCGTTCACAGAGTCCCTCACGTGATGAATTCCGATAGACCCAAGAATATAATTGCAAAATTCACAACGCGAATACTGAGAGACAACTTTGTAAGCGCATTCCGCCTGAAGAAAGGACTTACCACCTCTGCATTGGGTGTCTCAGGTACACCCCGGGCCATTTATGTTAACGAGCATCTTACACTCCAAAGAAAACAACTGCTGCGGGAGACTCGTGAAGCTGCGAAGAAAAGTAACTTTAATTTTGTATGGGTGAAGCATTCCACTATCCTAGCTAAACAGTCTGAAGCCTCTCCTACGATAGCCATAAGATCAACCAATGACCTCAGTAAGTTAAAAATGCCCAAACAAAACTAAATTAGAAAAGGTCTATATTTATTAATTCTTATTACTCGTTTACAACGATGGCTCAATCACAAAGTGATTATAGTGTATATTACCAGAATATTAGGGGCATCCGAACAAAACTTAACACTCTTTTTATGAACATTCTTTGTAATTGTTATGATATAATTGTACTTACTGAAACATGGCTCATCCCTACTATACATAATAACGAATTTGTCGACAATCGCTACGTAGTTTTTCGTTGCGATCGTAACAGAGAAGCCACAAACAAATCTGATGGGGGTGGCGTATTGATTGCTGTTCTCCGTGAATATAATCCTTCTTTTATCCAGTTGCCGCGACAAGGTAACTTGGAAAGTCGCATTGAACACATTGTTATCTCTATCCCTTGTAATAATAATTCGACTCAGACCCTAATTAGTGTGGTATATATACCCAATAATACACCATACTCTGTGTATGACCTACATTTTGAAACCTTAAGCAATATCATCAACTCGACAAACTATGATAATATACTAATTTTAGGAGATTATAACATACCTTCGGCTCAATGGTCATTACTAGACATTACACAAAATTCCTTAACTCATACTGGTACTACTCCTATCTGCAACCGCTTACGAGATTTCATGTCTGTGCATGACATTAAACAATATAACAATTTGTTCAACATAAATGGTCGTATACTCGATCTGCTTATTTCTAGTGCCAACTGCAGTGTACTCGATCCCATTCAACTCCTGCTACAGGCGGATAATCATCATCCTCCGTTTTTGGCATTAGTCCCCTTAAACATAAGTTTTGCCCACATGCAGGCTCAAGTAACACCAAAATATAACTACTTTAAGGCGGACTATACTCACGTGAATGAGGATATCGACAAAATAAATTGGGACGTTGTTCTAGATAATTGTTCAGCTGAAATATCAGTTGATATCTTCTATGATATGATATACGGCATAATAAAGAAGCATGTACCTCTGTCAAAGGCTAAAAACCCTCACTTCCCTGTCTGGTTTTCAAAATCTTTAATACATATTTTCAAATATAAAAAGAAAGCTTGGATTAAATGGAAAAAATATTCTAACCAATCTGATTATGAATTATTCTCCCTTTATAGAGCCCGTTTTGCTACCGAATGTCTTACGTGCTATCGCAAGTACATACAGAGAGTTGAAGATAGTATTCCAAAAAACGTTAAATACTTCTGGTCATACATTGCCAACCGCAAAGGAAAGTCCGGCATCCCATCTCGTATGCATTATAAAAACATTACCACCAGTGACCCCCGCACAATCTGTAATTTATTTTCAACATTTTTTAAATCTGTGTACGAACCCTCTAGTCTTTCAGACAATTGGAGCCCAAGTCTTGGTGATAGTAATACCAACAACAATCTTCTAAGCAGCTTGCACTTCAACCAGGATTCTACCTTTAAACAATTGATGGCACTTGATATAACCAAAGGACCTGGACCTGATGGTATTCCTCCATACTTTCTAAAACGTGCGGCAAAGAGTATTTGTAAACCGTTACATATTTTATTTAATAGATGTCTAGATAGCGGCATATTCCCTACAGCTTGGAAAAACGCAAATATAATACCAGTATTTAAGAGCGGTTCTAAACAAAATATCGAAAATTATCGGCCAATTTCTATTTTAAATACCCTCGCTAAACTCTTTGAAAAAATGGTACACCAAGCTCTCTATCCTTTTGTCCAAAACAATATAATATCTCAGCAGCATGGTTTCGTTAGAGCGAAATCTACTGTTACCAACCTAATTATTTTTACCAACTTTGTCTTTGAAAATATGGATAAACAAAAGCAAACAGTCGCTGTGTATACCGACTTCCAGAAAGCCTTTGACAGAGTCGATCATGAAATCCTGTTAAATAAAATTGCATTCAACGGTATACGAGGAAATTTGCTGCGCTGGTTTTGGTCGTATATTTCTAATCGAAACCAAACTGTGGTGTGTAACGGATATAGCTCAGATACATTTCATGCTACTTCAGGAGTCCCGCAGGGATCAATTTTAGGTCCCCTTTTGTTTATAATATATATTAACGACATAGCCAACTGTTTCCTTCACAGTGAATTTCTCTTATACGCTGATGACCTAAAAGTATTTAAAACTATAACTACTACTAACGACTGCTCTCTACTTCAAGAAGACTTAAACAGAGTATCTACATATTGTATAAGAAACAAACTTAAATTAAGCATTCCAAAATGTAAATTCATGAATTTTACTAAAAACAGAAACATAATCCAGTTTAATTATTCCCTTTGCAATGAGTCGTTAATAAGGGAAACATGTATTTGTGACCTCGGCGTTCTTTTAGATAACAAATTACATCTGAATCTACACATAGATAGAATAACGACCAAAGCGCAGCAAATGCACAGTCTTGTCATGAGAGCCTCATCTGATTTTAAACGCCCTGCTACATTTCTTCATCTTTTCAACTTTTTAGTCCGTCCTCAGGTTGAATATGCCAGCGTTATATGGGATCCACACTATGATAAATACATTAAGGCCGTCGAAAAAGTTCAACGTAAATATCTAAAAGGAATGCAATTCAAATGCCGCTTGCAACGTTCCTCTTATGTTGAATCACTAAAAAAGTTTAAGTTGCTTTCCTTGCAATCAAGACGTCACCTCCTACAGGCCATGTTCCTTTATGGACTCATTCATCATACTATTAACTGCCCAGAACTGGTATCTGATATATTTTACATCGTGCCAAGAACTGTAACAAGGCGGGAGTCACGTGCGTATCCTCTTTTTGCCACCAATATCTGTCGTACGAATGCAGGTCAGCGGGCGCCTCTGCAGAGAATTGTCAAAACTTATAACAAGTACTTTTTAAAAGTTGATATATTTGCCTCAACCCGTTCTGGGTTTTCAAGGGAGTCCAGATCCATTTTGCAAATTAATGGGCCAACTTCAAATAACAATTGTTAAGTTTAGCTGTTGCGAATTTATGTATTATTTTGTTGATAAGTTAATATAAGTTTACATAATATTTAACGAGCTATAGAATACAATAATTACGTGTCACTGTACATCATTCTGTAATACGTGAAAACGCAGTTGACTGTACATTAATATATTGGTTAAGTTTATATAATTAGGTTAAGATGAAATGTATAGTTGTTTGTTTTCCAAATAAATAAATAAATAAATAAATAAAAAGAAGCCATTGTCGAGTGATTAGATAAAAGTTTAGAAAATTTTAGTTAATATCATGGATTATTTACCTATCAACGGTAATGATATAAAAATACTGTAGCTAATCGGAAACCAGTCATCCATAATACCTACATACACCTGCCAGTCTACAAGGGCCTCAGTAAACTATCTCAGAACAAGTATTTTAGACCCATCTATCAATCTGTCACTCGCCGATGTGGCAGCACTGGACTGTCTGGATGCGACTACACAATGCGGGTGGTCGCGTCCAGGGCTTGGCACTCCTGTGCGGTGCCACTTTGTGATTTTTATTTCTTTTTATTTCTTTCTGTGGCTTTGTTTTTGTATATACTAACAATAGCTTTATAAGGTTTGTCGTGTTACTAACAGTATATGGACTACGTCTGAAATAAATGTCTTATATATAGTACTAGCAGTATATAGTACTAGCATTTGTCAGGGCTTCACTTTCGTGGTGAAATTATCCCAGGGGAACGTAATACCACGATAATAAATAAGTATATTTTGAAGGTCTACCTGTGTGTGAAAATCGCCATTTATAATATTAAGTATGGATATAGATTTAAATGTAATAAGACCTTAGCTCTGCAGTGGATTATGGCTTACTTAACTATCAATAAAAATTATGCGCCAGCAGTGCGATTCTGTAACCAACTCACCGTGAAAACTTAGGTGAAGTGAGCGCGGAGTGAGCTGTCAGTGTCATCCCACCTGATACTAGGGATTGACCAAGAATACATTTACAATCATAATGGAGATTTTTAATAATATTTTGTATGCTATTTCTATTGATAATTTTATATAATTTCAAAGCTACTATTTTAATTGTCAAAACATTACTTTTGTGGGTGTTTTAATCTAGGAAAAAAACAAAATTCGTATTCTGACTTACTTTCTGTTTTGCCATTTTATTTTAAAGCCCCAGCAAAATAGTAATACTTGACAACTAAAATACTAGTTTTCACGGTGAGATTTTTACAGAATCGATATGCAAATAACAGTTTTAGTTGATAAAACAAAAGAATGCACTACAAGGTACAAGGTGTTTGTGTACAAGGGCGTTAGT
Source organism: Eremobia ochroleuca (assembly GCA_949629135.1). Taxonomy (NCBI): domain Eukaryota; kingdom Metazoa; phylum Arthropoda; class Insecta; order Lepidoptera; family Noctuidae; genus Eremobia; species Eremobia ochroleuca. The sequence continues at coordinate 6,570,209 of OX451401.1, read as the reverse complement.
AAGCTATCTAAGAACAAGTATTTTTAGACCCTATCTAGCAATCTATGTTTTTATGGAAAGAAACATAAACAAATACGCGTCAAGTCATGAGGGGATAAGATAAGAGATAAGAGTGACAAATCGATGTGTCTTCAGAGATATAAGGTATCTGCCGGTCGATTCTGGAAAAATCTCACCGTGATAACAAAGGTGAAGTGAGCTTAGAGTGAGCTGTGAGTCATGCTGATACTAGGGATTGACACTACTGGCGACTCACTCCACGCTCACTTCACCCAAGTTTTCACGGTGAGATGGTTACAGAATCGTACGGCAGGGGTTTGTGACTGATTGGACAGGTCCGCTCAATATGTGTGGTTCTTTACTCAAAAGACCATTTCAGACATCAATCTACATGGTTTTCACATGATCTGACCAAGATTATGTCTGGACTTTAAAAGAGACTGTGACCTCTGAGTTTGTTTCGGCCTTTCTTCTCAGAGTAGTCAGATAGGAAACGCCGACCTCATCTAGTTTAAAAAAAATGTGATTGACATGTAAAAGTGTTTGTACAAACCTACTTACAGAAAATAAATCATTTATCATTTATCATTTGTGTATCATGCAGTTGCAGTGCATGGCTCAGAGACATGTCAAGATGGAATGTCTTACGTGGCATATACCGTAGTCTTTGCACCGCGTGACCACTGGGTGGTCTCCTTTAATAAGAACAAATAGATAAGTAGATAGATAGATAAATCTCTTAAGAAATAAGCAGTACCTTTGTACTCAAATTATAATGCATAATATGTATTTTAGTGTGTGTACATAAATAATATAATAAAAAGATTTAGTGAGCTGTAAAGTTACCAACACACATTATGCCCGCGTGGTACCGTAAAACGGGGCTACTTTGACTTCCAGGGTTACTTTGACAGATTTTGGGGCTACTTTGACAGAGCGCCAAAATCGGTTTTCATGTGTGCTCAGCAAGTGTGCGTGACCTCGAGTAATATTGCGCGAGGTGGGGAACGCGTCATAGGGGTTACAATACTGAAAAAATTACAAGGGGTTACAATACTGAAAAAATTCGTCACAGAAGAGGGAGGAAAGTCGTTAAGAGCCTATACTACCTCAAATGGCTTAGCGTGATCCTCCGTTGTGTCGAAAATACTGCAGCATTAATTTTGAAATAAATATATGGTAAAGTTGAGGATTGATGTTAGGTCCTATGTTTGACGAAAACACGATTCCATAAAATTTTCTCAATAGAAAAAAAAATCCAAAGTTACCTCTAAACCGAACAATAAACCGCTGGTATTCCACTGGTAAGCCAAGAGCACAAATATTGGTTACGAGCCAAAGAGATAATGCAGAAGAAGATGCCCCAGAAATAGATGTCCCACCCACCATCGACGATACTCCAGAAATCGATTTCCCAACTATGCCAGAAGTCAGTTCGTCAAGCACCTTCAATAACTCTCCAAAATCAATTTCTATTTTAGATTTAGATTTTCCAACTATGGATGACTCTCCTGAAATAGAAGATAATGTCTCAGCTTTCAAGAATATTCAACCAGTCCCTTCAACCTCTGGACTGCTTATAAAGCACCAGACTGATTCCGACGAAGATGTGCCTCTGAGTTGTTTGGTTCGCAAGAAGGAAATCAAAAACAAGGAAAATAAGAAGAATAAGAAGGAGTCTAATTTTTGTTATATCTGTAGGTGCGAATATAGATTCTACCGCCATTTTATTGACTGGATATGCTGCATTACCTGTAAAAACTGGGTGTGTGGGATGTGCAATAAGGGCTCAAACAATCCGTCATACGAATGTGTGGTGTGTGAGGACGACTCTAACTAATTGTTTCTTGCCTATAATATTGCCAAGGTTGATAGTTACTTATCTTGTTTAAATTGATCTCAATTATATTAATTATTACTTAAGAGACTGATTAAGTGGCATTAACAGTACCGTCGGTACAAATATTGTAATACTTGCGATAATAAAGAATAATTTAATTGTAAAAATATTTGTTTTCATTTAAATCCATGTAGTTTTCAATGAAATAATAGTTTTTTTGGTCAAAATGATATCAAAGTAACCCATGCTTTTACTATCTTTGACGTCAGTTGCATTTCAATGCCCTGTTAAAGAAAACCCACTTCTGAGGTTACTTTGACATTTAATAAATTAAAAAAAGTAGGGAGTTAGGGAGGTGGTAGGTTTTAAATTTGTCATAGATCTGATAACCAAAGGACACATTGTTCTGTTGGCGTAAAAAAAAGTGAAATTCGAGCCGTAAAAAAAAAGTTACAAACCAAAAACCTCCAAAACCTGTTCAAAGTAGCCCCGTTTTACGGTAGTTTACAGCAGAAAAAATCGAAGACATATGACATTTACCAACCCGCACTGGGCCCGCGTCGTGGATTACGGCCTACTCCTTCTTACTGAGAGGAGGCCTGTGTCCCAGCAGTGGGAACAATATACTTAGGTTAATTTCGCTAAAGTTTCCATTGAGTAGTCGCTTCGACATTGACTAAATACTGAAGATTGGTAATCACAATTTCTAAATTTAATACAAAAAAAAAAAACAGGGCGGTCTTATCGCTAAGAGCCATCTTTTAAAGACAACCTTTCGATGGATTGAAAAGGGAAGGAGAGATAAATATTGTAGGTAGTCTGTGGTGTACCATTTACACGATAAAATTACTACATACATAAAGTATCTTATACTAATCTAAATAAATATATACATATAACAATAGACATGAAACAGGAGTAAAGAAAATATAATGGTGCTGTTTAAGGAGATAGGAAGTTATTATTTAACATAATTTTAAAAGTGGACAAACATTGAGCACGCCTTACCGACACGGCCAAGTCATTCCATAAGCGTACTGCTTGAACAGTAAAAGATTTGTCATAGAAACTGGTGGAATGCATCGGCATCTCTAGTCTCAGATTTTCCGATGACCTCAGATATCTATTACCTATGTGTGCTATTTCAGCGCAATCCCCATTAAGGCTGATTTTACCAGACTCAGATATCTTTTATTTATTTATTTATTTATTTATTTATTTATTAGGGACAAAAAACAGTTACATGCTACAAATTACAGAGAAACACTTAAACTAAGATTTAACAAACATGTGACCCACACCATTGTCCACGTTTTAACTACAGGTTAAAAGATGTGCCAAAGACAAGTGATAAAATCGTAAAAGAAAAATATAACAATAGTCGCTGCCATAATATTGCTGTGTTACTTAGCTTAGCTTAATTTAACTTAAAATTCTCGCTAAACAAAATATCCAGAGCCATTTTCTTAAATGATAACTTAGATAGACAAAATATATCCAGTTCAATAAAATGCATATTGTAAGAATCAACAAGGCGACGAAGAGGTGCACGTTCCCCAGCGTTAGTCCTGCAGATGTCTGTATGGAATAGTTGAGGGACGCGCACCCCCCTTCGAATAACACTTCTGGGTACCTTGTAACACAATTTGTTTGTTAGGTCAATACAATCAAATTTGTTATTGCATATGCCGTGCAGTGTCATGACATCAAGTAACAGCCGCCTAGATCCCAAATCTAGTACGCTATACCGTTGCAATAGCTGCACGTAAGGAACTTTTGATTGGGAGCATTTATAGTTCATAGCCCGTAAGAACTTCTTCTGAACCATTTCAATTCTAATGCCATATTTGTCGTAGAAAGGGTTCCAGATCGGGACGGCGTACTCTAACTGGGATCGTACCAAAGTCTTGTAAAGCAGTAAGAACGTAGAGGGTCGCACAAAGTCACGTGACGATCTCATGACGAAACCATACATCTGGTACGCCTTGTTTACTATATTGTCAACGTGTTTATCGAAGTGCAAACTGGCATCCAGTGTAACCCCTAAGTCACGAACAAAACTAACAACATTTAAGTGTACGTTATTGATAGAATAATTAAAATTAATTTTAATTCTCTTTTTGGTAAATGAGATGGCATGACATTTGGGTAGACTGAGAAAAAGTTTATTGTTGTTACAATATGTATATAATCTATCTAGGTCCATTTGAAGAAGTAGACAGTCTTGTATATTCTTACAAGATCTGTAAATTTTTATATCATCCGCATACATCAAAAACTTTGAGTTGATAAAACATTTTTTAATGTCATTAATAAATATTATGAAGAGAAGAGGGCCTAAAATGGATCCCTGTGGTACGCCAGACGTAACAACTATAGGGTCTGACTCGTAACCATTAACAACAATACTTTGGGACCTGTTATAAATATATGAAACAAACCATCTAAGCAAATTACCACGTATTCCGTTGAAGGCTATTTTTTCTAAGAGCAGTGTATGATCCACCTTGTCGAAAGCCTTCTGAAAGTCCGTGTATACAGCGTCCACTTGAACTTTTTGATCCAATTTTTCAAACAAGTAGTTGGTAAACACTAACAGATTAGTGGCAGTTGAACGACGTTTGACGAAACCGTGTTGCTCGGGTAAAATAAGCTGATGAATGTGGGGGTACACGGCGCCATGCACAAGACTCTCAAAAACCTTAGACAAAGTAGAAAGGATAGAGATGGGGCGATAATTCTCTACATTGTTCTTATCACCAGTTTTATAAACGGGGGTTATAAACGCACGTTTCCAAATTGCAGGAAAAACACCCTCACGTAAACATTTATTAAAAATTACATATAATGCAGTGCACAAGCTGTCACATGTTCTTATTAAAAAGCTGGGTGGTAAGCCGTCAGGTCCGGCCCCTTTAGAAGAATCTAAAGATTTTAAAGCCGCGCGTACCGCTTCCGTGGACAGACTGATTTCGGCTATGCAGGACGAGCTATTTGCGTAGCGATCAGACGGTTGCCATTTAACAGGGTCCAAAGTAGAGGGTTCGTAGACAGAAGAAAAGAAAGATGAAAATAGATTGCAAATCTCTATGGGGTCGTCTGAAGAAACATTTCTGAAATACATACTAGCCGGATAGTTAGCTTTTCCTTTTCTAGATGAGATGTAGGACCAGAAATGCTTTATATTCTTAGGAATGCTGTCTTCGACCGAATCAATGTACTTCCGATAACATTTAAATAACTCTCCGTGGAAAAGCTTGCGATAGTTAGAAAATTTAAAATAGTCACACTGATTATTGTACTTCTTCCATCTTATCCAAGCCCGTTCTTTTGTTTTAAAGATTCTTATGAGAGAGGGTGTAAACCAGACAGGAAAACTTGAGTTTCTTATTTTTGTCAGCGGAACATGTGACTTGATAATACCGTATAATTTCTCGTAAAATACTTTAACAGCTTGATCAGGGTCAAGGTGAGATAGTACCAGGTTCCAGTTAATTTTACTCAGGTCAAAGTTTATATCATCGTAATTAGCTTTATGAAAGTTATGTCTACGGACCGAGCGGAATTTAAGTGGAGTGTAATGCATATTCAGACAAGTCAATACAGAAAACACAGGGTGATGACCATCGGGGTCAAGCAGAGCATCGCATGATACGGACTGGCAGTCAGCATTTGAGATACACAAGTCTAGTATTCGACCTGATTTGTTTTTTGTAATATTGAATTGTGATCCACCAATTAAATTAATAAAATTCAATAATATTTGTCCGATTGTGTTCGAAACTTGTGCGATTGCATGATTCCCATGATCCGACCAGTCAATGTCAGGTAGATTAAAATCACCGACAACATAGTAAGAATCAGTAGTGGGATCGTTTGCTAAGTCTTGTAGGATGTCTAAGTAGTGTGTATATATTACTTCATGCGTCCGCGGTGGCATGTACGTAGCACTGATGATATGGCGTCTGTTGTGCTGGGAAGCAGGTAGTTGGACAATGACTTGTTCAACTTCTGCCCGGACGAATTGTGTCGGTAACTTGGTAGGACGCAGTTCACGGAGAACAGCTATTAGAACTCCCCCTCCATCCCCTTTATTTGTTACAGAGCGATCACGATCGCATCTGAAGACTACGTAACGATCGTCAATAAATTCTTTATCCTGGATGCCAGGAATCAGCCAGGTTTCCGTCAGTATAATGACGTCATAGGAACACGCCATTATATTCATGTACAATGTGTGTAACTTCGTGCGGATCCCTCTACAGTTCTGATAATAAATCACAATGTTATTAGTAGCCATTGATAGATATAATTTTTACAACAGTAATAATAATTAATATGCTTATTTCCGATACATGACACTGGAAAAGTAATTCGAAATTTGAGGTCAGGTGCATCGCTATGTAAAACTTTGTACAGGCACTTAGGCATTAAAATATAAAATTGTAACAGCACACACTTAAGAAACTGGAGAAAATATAAAATTGGAACAGTGACTAACAGCACATAGCAAAAAAGCATGCAAATATGACTAGTTGAAAAAGGACAGCAGTGCATACATAGCTCTGAGGAAGCATAGATTAGAGCACATACCATACATAAAAGCGACAAGCAAAAGGAAAATACGTATCCAAAAAACAAAACAGCAGCGTACATCGAGTCATTAAATTGAGTTATCGGTATCGGTCTTCGCACTAGCAGTAATCTTTTTGAGATCTTCAGCGGATCGAATCGCAAATGAGTTGTCTCCGTCCCGCTGACGTACAAGCACCGTCGAGTTCCTAATCCAAACATATTTAAATCCATGTTTCTTGGCGAGTACTTTGGCCTCACGAAATAAAGCCTTATTTTTCAGGGTTAAATGCTCATTCAAGTAGACAGATACTGTAGTAGCGCCTGTAATTCCTATCTGATCTGACTTAAGAATCTTTGCATTACGGTACGCGCTGAGTATGTTGTCCCGAACGATCCGCGATCTGAGCTTTACAATTAAGTTCTTTGGTTTGCGATCCTGCTGCTGTGCATGTGGGACTCGATGTATTGACACGATTTCATTTTGCGGCACCGGCGAATGAATGGCTTTACCTATAGACTCCATAATGAGTATAAGGTTTTCATTCCGTTTTTCGGGCACATTGCAAATCTCAATGTTGCACTGGCGCGCCTGCTGTTCCATGGAGTCAATTTTTGCTTCAAGTATGGCCACCTTATGTTCGCAATTGTTGCTAGCCAATTCATGGAAGTGCTTCACATATTCTCTATGCTCCGCCTCAACTGTATCTAAGCGAGTCTTCATAACTTCGTATTCTACATTAAAGAATTTAATAGATTTTTCAATCTCTTCAAAGGATTTTTGAATAGAGAGATTCTGCTGCCTTACTTCAGAGACATCTGTCACTAATTTATTAAGTATTTTATCCTGGTCGGCTTTCCAAGACTGCAGCATACTCTTTAATTCTTCGAAACCATCTGGCTCCGTACAGCTATCGTCGCCTCGAAAACGCTTATTGCTCGGCCTTGTGGTAATATTACCCGAATCATAGGTGCTTCTTTCCGGGGCCAACATGGCAGGGGAAAGGTCAGGTTCAGATTGCGACTCCAATAGAACAAGGGCATTTGGAGAGCCCTGTGGGGGCGAGCGGATCATGCGAGGCATAGTTGGCCAACCGGTTCAAAATCCGTAGAAATGTAAAAAGTACCCGTAATAGTCAAACGGTTGGGTAAATGATAGGGGCCAGCTAGTTTGCAAAAACAGCTATATGACGAAGCAGCTATATGACGGAGCGCACAAGCAACGACCCAAACACCAAGACAAACAGACAATTAAATGGTTCGGGTGGCGCCACCAGTCGCGTTCACTAGCAATGCACCCGGTCGCACTATATTCGTCGCTGGAACGCCCGCGCCCACTTCGTGGTCGGAAGGTTGGTAGCACTGACAGCGCAGCAAATATTGCGCATACGCAGGACTATGGCCCCTACACTAGTTCACACAACCGCTAGGATTCCGTGCACTCCCGGGTTAGTTGCTATGATACGGCACTTTTGAAGTGTTTTTTCGATGTTTATTATTGTTTGTATTTCACTTCGTGGAGGACCGAAAAAATTATTAGTGGCTTTACACTACACCAGACTTGTATTTAGCAGAGAAGTATAAGTATTGACAGCCGAAAATTAATTTTGCGGAAAGAAATGAGTAAGGGCACGACTTAACGGTCTCGGAGCGCGTTCCGAGTTTTTTTGAGTTTTTTTTTTATCCGCGGAATAAAATTGACATCTGACAGCGCTACTAAGGAAAAACTGTCAAAAATTCTAAATTTATGCTCAGTATGTGACTTACTCTTTGCATATAAGTTTGGTGGAATGCGCCCTTAACCATAATATAGTACATATGGATTGACTCACCAAAGCTGATGCAATTTTTTCGTGGAAATTCATGAGTGGAAATTATCCTCATTTAAAACTCCGGAGTATACGAATCATAGAGACAAGCGCTATTCGTGTTTGATGTGTCACAGAAATGCATGTTCAGTTCCATTGAAACCTTTGTTATCTCTGCTTTTTGTCCTTTTATCTTTAAGTCAAACATTCGAACGAATCGAACGCTTAGTCCTGCACTCGCAGAGTCACAATGGCTGAAAAACATTTGACTTTCATCTATACCTACACTAATAATAAAGCTAAAGAGTTTGTTTGTTTGAACGCGCTAGTCTCTGAAAATACAAGTTGGATTTGAAAAATTCTTTTTGTATTTGATAGGCCAATTCTTGAGGAAGGCTATAGAAAACATAACATTACGCTAGGACCCCTAAGAGCCGAAGAAAAATAAAAAAAAAACAAGAACTTAACCCTTAAATGCATGATTTTAACTTTTTAAGAAAATTAAATTTATTTGGACGTAACATTAGCTCTATAGTGAGGAAAAAATATTTAAAAAAATATATTCATAAAAATACTTTTTATTTTTTAAATGGCTTGGTGGAAATTTACATCTTTATGTAATCAGAACGAATCTACTGTGAATAAAATGAGTTGAATATTTCTAACAATTGGGGAATCCCCGTGCTCTGTGGAAAAGAAAATATGGCATTGGATTGGTTGTTGGAAATATACAACACTATGCATTTAAGGGTTAAAGCGAAAACGAAGTAATAGCGCGGGCAGGCGATGCGATGCGACGGGGAAGGTCGGGGGAACTACATAGTTATTTCACGGATCTGCACCCTAATTGCTTAACACACTATTACTCTCAATTTGAATCATTTTGAAGCATATTGCTAATCCATTGCTCCATGTGTTCGAAAAATGTATCTGTTGTAACAACGTAAATAACGCAATGAATGTTGTTGAACTGTCAAAATGAAACCCATTGCTACTGATAGTGTGTTACGCAATTACACTGCTTGGTTATTTATATGTGTAAAAAAGGTTCGGCTGCCTCATTGGTCAAAAACATGACTGGGCACGAGGTCCTGGGTTCGATTCCCAGATCGGGCAGTGTTGTTGGGTTTTTTACATTATTACTCTCGTTTACATGAGACTACAATCATAACTGACGCAATGAGGGGTGTATAGTGTACAGACGCCAGCACATCAAGTTACTACAATCTGTCAGATTTCTTTAATAGATTTTCAACTTTATCGCTAAAGCATAAGGTTCAAAGTTGATTGGGAAAATCTGACAGTTTCGGGTAGCTTGATGTGCAGGCGTCTATAGATGGCGATTTATAGATGTGCGAATGTTATCGATAGGTATCTACCGTATATATTTCTTGATACAAACGTAACAACAGGTTGAAGTTCTTGAATAAAATACATACCGAACTACTAATTACTTGTTCTAATCTGCAATATTATATAATTAATCCCGAAACATGTCAATTTTATCATTTTAACTGCCGCACTCAGAGACTTCACTTAAAATTAATCAATCATCTTTTATTAACCAGCATATCTTGGCACATATGTCAACAAAAATGTTTTTATCTGACATATTTTTGCTGACTGACTGCATTCCAATTTAAACTTGTCAATTAAAGTTAATGATTGATTCATTTTAAGTAATGACTCTGAGTACCGGGGTTAGTGATGAAAATATTAATTATCCGTTGGCATGTTAAATAACAATCTTATCAAAACTTATCATTCCATGTATTTACTTTCTAAGATATTGTATACGTAATTCATTTTATTGGAAAAATTTATGACAGTGAAATGTATGATTTTATTAAAGAAACACAATGTACCGTAACATTCCAAGACTGAATTGCACCACCCAGTTACTAGGTAATACGATACCCTTTGGTAGTCTCACCAAGTTGTAAGGTTGTAAGACTTTCGGGCTATTGACGACCCATAACGACTGTCAAAGATCCACGAATGATAGCCGGGACCAACGGGTTAACATGCTTTCCGAGGCATGGAGGGGTCTTGGTATGTAAAGTCACCCATCCACGGGCCAACCACGGTAACTGTAGCTTAACCTGATCGATCGACTCTTCGTGCGGCTGTTATTACTTAGGCACAGGTCTTAAGATTTAAATGGACATAAAGTAATTGTTTTATCCAATACAACAACAAGCTTTTAAAGGAATGAAGTATTTTCAAGATAAACCTAAGTAAATATTACACAGAATAATTTCGAATTGAACTAACTATACTTACTTAATTATTTAAAAACCAGGACATTTGAATGATACTGCACTCCATAACGACTTAGCTGTCCAAGGGGAAATTTCACCGAACTTTTATACTAGAATACCCAAGTCTTATCCTGAGAATATTTTTTTTAATTTTGCCACACTACAAATTGTCAGATGTGAGTTTTATTCTACGAACTTTGGTAAAATCTGTCCTAAGGTTCACCAAACTTTCAAACTTAGAATAAGTTTTATCCTGAGAATAAATTTTAAACTTTTGACAGTTATTCCATAAAATGTCAATTTTATTCCGCGGATAGAAGACTTTGATAAAATCAGCCCTAATAAATATGATGGCATTGGATGAGTACTAAAAACTAGGCTACACGTCAGGTACTAGGGTAAATAGATCGAGTGAACAAAATCACAAGCGAAAGATATATTGGCAAAGGTATGACACCATTCCAGTACTCTCACAGAAAATGTTATCAATTTGATATGCACTTTCGCAATGCTGCATCAGTATTTCACCAAAAAATTCCTTATCTGTGGTGGCTTGAATCATGTGCGAATTTTCGGCCACGGCTTGCGAAATGCTTATCTATTGACTGATAGTGATAGTGTGTGTTTTTAGGGTACCGTACTGATAACCAAAAACGGTTATGTTTCATGGTAGTACGGTATGGTGGGTGACCTATTGTCTATTATGTTTTCTTTTAATATAATTTTTTAATATTTGAGTTAATTGATCTTTTTGCATGCACGTGTTTCTGTTACAAATAAGCTTATTTTTCTTTCTTTCTTTCTTTCTATGCTTGTATGAAACCACCTATTTTTTGCACTATCAATCACAATCTGAATAATTTTGAAGGATATTACTAATCCGTTGCTTTATGTGTTCGAAAAATTGATCTGCTCAACAACGTAAATAACGCAATGAATGTCGTTGAACCGTCAAAATGAAAGCCATTCATACTGTTAATGTGTTACGACCCTGCTGTATGTATAATATTTCTGTTATTCTGGGGCCCTTTTTTTACTTTAAAATAATTCTCCTTAATTCTTTGAAATGATTTTCCCTCCAGCACATTTTTTATTTGTTGAATCTACAGGCTTTTCAACAAAAGGGTAGTTATTATAAGTAAGATTTCGTGGAAATTTATAAATGAAACGATGAAAGCGGAACCAATAATAAATCTGAAAATAAATTCGCGGAAATTAAAATAAAATAAGTATAGAGGATATTTTATTTTAATTTCCTCGAATTTATTTTAAAATGGAAATTGGTTAACCTTCAAGCGGGCGCGCGGTCATTTGTAACGCCAGCGGTCGCGCGTAACCTAAAAGACCTATAGGATATTTCAGGGATTTAAAACACTAATTATTTAATATTTTTTGTATCTATCACATTATCATTATCTTAGGATATAAACAAAATTATAAAATCAAAATAATATTCTAATTTTCTTTGGATTGTAAGCAATTTGACATCATAAATGTATCGAGAATCGATCGAATCGCGGTCGATTCGACGCCGCGCGACTGCTTGAAGGTTAAACAGACGAGCTGTGAAAGCGGAGCGCAAATGCATTGCTTTTATTTATTTTTATTACCTACATACTTATTGTTATCGTGTCTCTTTGTTGAGTCATGTGAGCGTTCTGTTTTAATGATGTTCGTTAAAATGATTGAAAAAAGGAGTATTTTTACATTGAAAGGCGCATCGTTTGTATGTATGTCCAGCACACCCTGAGGTGCACTGGGCAATATGTTGGTGAGAACTGGCATAAATGAATGTTCATGCATTCAGTCCCACTCTGACACCATTTAACCAAAATGGTCTACTTAAGCCCTAGTGCTACCTAATCTTGTTCAATACAAACTGTTCAACTATGCTCTCAGCCTGCCACCCATAATTTTTTTTTAATTATTATTATAAGCCTGTGTAACCCCATGCAGGGCAAAGGCCTTCATTCCATCTTTCCACTTATACCGGTCTACTGCGATTGTGGGCCAATCCTATAAGGAGTCCAGCCGGTCGATTCTGTAAAAATCTCACCGTGAAATCATAAGTGAAGTGAGCTTGAAGTGAGCAGTGTCAATAGTATTAATCCCTAATGACAGCTCACTCCAAGCTCACTTCACCCAAGTTTTCACGGTGAGATGGTTACGGAATCGCACGGCAGCTCATCCCACCATCTCTCTCTGGGCCTGTCGCGCAGTCGTTTCCTGCCATTTGGGATTCACTGCCATGAGACAGATATGACCAGCCCAGTTCCACTTTAGTCCAGCAGCTGTGCGGCCAGAGTCGGATATTTGTGTTTTGGAACAAAGTATAGAGTTCATTTTTTTTTCTTTTTCATCATACACACCGCGCCACATGAATAAGACCAGAATATTTTTTTTACTATTTAGGATATGAGGCAAAATAAATATATAAGAATGATAAGTATAAACGTCTTTAGCCACAAAAAGTTTAACTATAAACAATCGAACTTCTTAAATACTCAGTGATCACTTTTGACAATGTTGGTGGCAATTATGATGCGTCACTTAAATAAGGCCATTAAATAAAACACAAAAACTTCAGTTATGAATACTATTATTTAAAAACAAATGATTAATAATTAAAGTTTCCCCTTCTGTTGAATTAAATTAAAAATCCAAGATGGCATTGAATCATAAAGACTTTATGTATTTAATCGGTAGTTTGCTCCAACACTTTTTATACCCTTCTCGAGATCTTGCTTGTTGTTATAATGTTTGCCATTCTTATAAAGTTCACGTGACAGCCATCCCCACACATTTTCTATGATGGTTAAGTCATGGGAAAGCGATGGCCAGTCAAGAACATCATCATGGTCTTATTCAGGTGACGCGGTGTGTATCTTTGACAGTCGTTACGGGTCAGAAGCCCGAAAGTCTGACAACCAGTCTTGCCTAGGGGTATCGTATTACCCAGTAACTGGGTTGTGGAGATGTTGTGGTCAGATAGGCAGTCGCTCCATGTAAAATACTGGTATTCAGCTGCATCCGGTTAGACTGGAAGCCGACCCCAACGTAGTTGGGAAAAGGTAGGCAGATGAGGGAACAAAGTATAGAGTTCCTAATGCGGTCTTTGAGTTTGACACTTATTATAGGTACTTCGTTCCATAGCCCGTTGGCAGACTCCCATAGAATCTGAGTGAAAAATTATTTGTCGAAAACTAGGTACACGGGAAACAGCAATCCCATTGCTTCAATATGTGGTTAACATAACCTACAGTCATGAGACAAACATTGCGGAGTAATGTTCTATTGCTCTAAACTGAGAATAATTTAATTACCTCTATGTAGTTTCGTGTTTGTGAAGTTTATGATTAGTTATTAATAAAATTATATCTTGCTCAGCAATATTAATATCCGCACTATTTCTGTTGTTCAGTTTAGTACACCTTTGATTATGTTTGAGATAAATGAAAACCTGAAATTCGTGTAATCTATGGTATCTATCCAATAACTTTCGTGAGTAAACAACATTATTATTTTGGAAAAAGGACGATCCCAGCAGGTGGTGATCTGTAGTTTCTGCCTACCCCCATGGGAAAAAGGCGTAATTTTATGTATTTATACACATAAATACATAAAATTACGCCTTTTTCCCATAATTATATGCATTTTATAAGGTTGGTCTGACTAATCTATAACAGTGTCCTGCCAAAATATATTATAAACATCCATTATCCACTTTGCAAAACATTCTGATAGCCTAAGTACAGACGCCAGCACATCAAGCTACTACAATCTGTCAGATTTCTTTAATAGATTTTCAACTTTATCGCTAAAGCATAAGGTTCAAAGTTCATTGGGAAAATCTGACAGTTTCGGGTAGCTTGATGTGCTGGCGTCTGTACTTATTAAAAAAAAGCTTTGTAAACATCCTATATTTTACTCATGAAATATAATTTTTGCATTAGTGAACTACAAACTCTCTTGAAAAAATCCTACAGAACTACAAGCCCGATAACAATTTCTCTACAGAACCTCAAAGGAATATCGCAACACACTTGACACACTCATGACAAATTGACACGTCCCACGCCCATATCTCGACAGTCACCGATTGGGTGTGATTTATATACTCGTACCCAAACTATCGACGTCAGTACAACACTAAAGTTCCAAGGACTGAGTTCTAGCCGAAAAAAAAAACAAGTGAGTAATCATAGACACGGAATTTCTTCTCTATTTTTCTTTTTCCTTCTTTCGGATACTAAGGTATTCGCGGACGTCAGAGTTGTTTGTCTAGTCTATGGAATTACTATATACTATAAGTATATAGTTGGTCTGGTTCATTTTATGTTTTGTATATTATCGTGGTAAATAATAATGATACAATTCCTCGATGTTAATACTGTTTATTATGGTTTTGTTTTATAGCCGATAAAATATCTTATCCTTTTAATCCGCCATACATTTATTTGATAAAAGATAGATATTGGGAAGATTCCGAAACTGTTTACACGTGTTTTGGCGCGAATTATGTGT
Source organism: Eremobia ochroleuca (assembly GCA_949629135.1). NCBI lineage: Eukaryota > Metazoa > Arthropoda > Insecta > Lepidoptera > Noctuidae > Eremobia > Eremobia ochroleuca. Next base: position 6,555,204 of record OX451401.1, on the reverse strand, counting down.
TGGATGCTACTTATCAATCCTCTTTTGGAAATAATTAATTTGTGCTCAGTATTAACTAGTGACGGTTTACCACATTAGTGCAATTATAGGTATTGGGTATCGATTTTGGTCGCTCAGCAGTCAGTTAATTTGATTCATCTCTTTAGTATTTTACGAGTATTATATGTCGTTTTCACAAGCGAATATTTTCGAAATAGATTAGGTACTTAATATTTCGCGTGTTTAGTGAGGGTAGGGGGAATAAGAACTGCCGGTCGATTCTGTAAAAATCTCACCGTGAAATCATAAGTGAAGTGAGCACTTAATAGTGTTAATCCCTAGCGAATGACATCTCACTCCACGCTCACTTCACCTAAGCTTTCACGGTGAGATGGTTACAGAATCGCACGGGTGTGCCCGTTTAGCAAAACTTACAAGTCTACATGTTAACAAGCAACACTTTACAAGGAATTTTTACAAGTCCGTGTAATTTACGTTTATCAAAGAAAATCTACAGGGTTTGTAAAATTGAATGCTTGCTAGATTCTACTTGTGAATTCTAAAATCAAAAGGTATGCCGCCATATTCTTTTCCCGCCGTTGTTTTGTGTTTTTTAGTTGAATATGCTCCACATAAACGCATGGCTGCATTTTAACTATATTGTCTGTGCCTAATATGGACGGGACGATAAAAAAAAGTAATAGCGACAAACTGGGTATTCCCAACTTTTGAAATTGATACTGTGAAGAGTATTCAATAATAAATAATAAAATAAATAAATAATATTCCACAACTTTCACACAACGCTATCTAGTCCCAAACTAAGCAGAGCTTGTGCTATGAGTACTAGACAACTGATAAACATACATATATATTTCTAAATACATACATATGTATATATTATAGATAAATTACACCCAGACACAGAACAAATGATCGTGCTCATCACACAAACATTTGTGCTGGGTGGGAATCGAACCCACGACCTTGCGTATAGTAGTCAGGGCCACTGACCACTAGACCAACAGGCCTGCCCATAGAAAGTAGTAGAGTAGAAGCAGTAGAGTATGCGATTAATTTTGAAAAAGTCTAGAGATGATGATAAAATAACGGTTTTACAACGTTTTCAACTTTAAGTCAAAACCTTTGGTTATTTTCATAGGTCATCTGCACATGACCGTAGTTAATTCTTTTTTTATATGTTCTCGGTAGGTACAGCCGCCAGAATATCAAGCTACCCGAAACTGTCAAATTTTCCCAATCAACTTAGAACCTTATGTTTTAGCGATAAAGATGAAAACCTACTAAAGAAATTTGACAGATTGTAGTAGCTTGATGTGCTGGCGTCTGTACCATAATTCTAATATTTTCTTCATCGCTTGAATCACTTGACCACATTTAAAAAAAGAAAATCGAATTTAATAATTGATTGCGGTACTAAGCACGACACATGTAAACTTGTAAGATGGAATGGAGAGTCGCCAGACACTCTCAGGATTTGCCCTGATTTTCTACAAGTTGTAACTTACAAAGGATTTTTTGATGAACCAAATCACTAATACAAGTGTAAAATGTACTTGTTAACTAAACAACGACGCTTGTAACCCGTAATTTGCACGAATAGTTTCAATAAACACGTATTTGTAATACTGAATTTTTTTTTGCAAGAAAAGTGATTGTAAAGCAAAGCTTGTATGTTTTGATAAACAGGGCACAGCGGATCTGCAGTCCTATTCTGTAAAAATCTTACCGTGAGAACTTAGGTGAAGTGAGCGGGAAGTGAGCTCTGTCATTCCCTAATGGTAGGGATTGACACTATTAAGTGCTCACTTCACTTATAATTTCACGGTGAGATTTTTACAGAATCGACCGGCAGTTCTGTAAAAATCTCACCGTGGCAACATAGGTGAAGTGAGCTGTCAATAGTGTCAATCCCTAGCATCAGGTGGAATGACAACTTACTTGAAATTCCCTTCACCTAAGTACCGAAGTGTTGATTTGTTTTTGTTAAGATCGCTTTCGTTAGGATATAGCAGGTATAGATACCATGCACGAAGACGCGCCACTCTCTTCCTAATCGTTAGTGGTTATCGCTTGTTAATTCTGCACGTGTTTTAGTTTTGGTGATACTCACTAATTACCCACCAATAAGTAATTACTGTGTATTGACAAAACTAAAATAGTAGCGAAATATTGCACACTTGTACTGTAAGCATTAAAAATATTGCACACTTGTACTGTAAGCATTAAAAATAAGAGTGGGGCGCGTCTTCGTGGATGGCACTATCTGTAGTCTGTATGTCTGTTTCAATGCTTTGCTTCGTGTACCTAGTATTTGTATTGATTTAATAGCAAGTTAGTGAAAAACAGTAAAATCCTTAGTCTTGCATTCTTGCCGAAGTGTATTTTCAACGTGATATTATCGTTATCTAAAGTACATAAACACGTTTGGTGACAAATGTTACACGTGCCGACGATTTCAAATTGAATCTTGTATAGTTAAAATAGAATAGAATAATGATTTATTTCCATATAAAGTAGGTACAAAAAATTGCAGATGTTTTTATAATTAGGGATACTTATATCGTACGCCTGCAAACATTTAGCACAAGTGCTTAATATATACATAAGTCCTTTTTGGTCTTTTGTTAGGTAATGTCGACTGCTTGAAAAAGGTCAACTTGTATTGTTTGTTCGATATGTCTACCCTCCTACATGCTGAGAGAAATGATTGTAAAACAAATATAGTGTTTCACAAGAAACTAAATAAAATATTTGATTAAAATTTTTAATTATTTCCTTTACATTACCTAATAAATTGAAATTATTATAAAATTTGATCGTAAACAAGCCGGTGCTAATTCTGGGACTAAGAATAGCACCCCAATTCCTCACAACACACGCTAGTAATCTCAATCTGAATCTTTTTGAAGGATATTGCTAACCCATTGCTATGGTTAAAAATGTGTCTGCTGAACCACGCAAAGAACGCAATGAATGTTATTGAACTGTCAAAATGAAAGCCATTGCTACGGATAGGGTACGCAATTACCTCGCTATCATTTAGGATGTGATAATTATGCATTTAGATAGAGATTAATCCACTCGTCATATTTAGAAATAAAAAAGAGTTTATTTTTATCTATTTTCAGAATACGATTACATAGTAAGGTATTTATCGAAACGTTAATTGTTAATGAAGCCTTTTACTTATGTTGTGTTGAAAAATATAGGCAATTTAACAATGGGCTCTATATCAGGATTTGGTTTAACGGTTACACGTCATCGTATTTTATGTTTATAGCGACATGGCCTTATCTCCACATTTTAGATAGTTTTACGTATCTATTTATCCAAACACCTATTATCTGATGCGTTATCGTAGATGGCTATGTTTTCCCACATTTGGAGTTATATAACCGCTAAACTTCGCACTAATAGAAGTCCCAAAACACTGATAAGTTTATTGATTTGTGCCCGATAACGTAAAAATACCAATAGTGGCACATATTCCACATGTTCCATGCACATATTCCACACATTCCATGCACATATTCCACATATTCCATGCACATATTACACATATTCTATTGTACATATTCCATGAATACTATACCTATGCCTAAATTAAAACGTTATTATAATAAAACTATTTTTTCCATCAGACAACAAATCAAAATGGCTCTCCCAACACTAACAATTCGCGAGGTGTCCGACGCGACTCAGGATAACACACTGTGTCCGAGCACCAAGAAGGTGGTCGAAGGCCTGCTCAACGACTACATGGACCTTCAGTATGGAAAGGAGACACCGTACACAACTGGAAAGCAAGTCGTGCCATCCGGAGCATCGCTTGGAGACGTCGAAAAAGCAGCTGCAGACGAAAGCGCTCCTAAGAAGTACCACGATGTCTTCGTCCAGATCGAGAAGACAGCTAAGAGTGGGGATCTCACCCCTCTTTCCAAGAATGATGGCACATGGGACCCCAAGTTCACCCCCGTCTTAGTCCTCATCACCCCAAACCCTTAGATTAACTCCAGAATCTGTTTTGTTATTTATTTTTTTATGATATTTTTATTGTATTTTGATTAATTATTAAAGTTTAAAATTATGAAATGCTGCTGTCTTATTAAGAAAAAAATAGGATGTGTATTTATTGTAAGGTTTTAAAAAAAAAAAAAATATATATAAAGGCAGTATAAGTTGGCTACACTGGACCAGACGGATGACGTAGGCGGGAGATGGGAAAACGGAGGCGGGAAGCGAACGGTCGAGAGATCGAATAAGTTTTGGTTCGCAATAAGTTTAGTTTTAAATGTCACAATAAGTTTAGTTTTAAGGGCCACAATAAGTTTTGAAATTGGGTGACTATCCCGACAATAAGTTTGGCAGCTTTTAATAGTTCTGGTGATCTGATTGTTACGCTTACAATAAACTGAATTTGGATACAACTGGTTTGTGCTTTATTTCTGAGGTTGATAAAATCTCAGAAGTGGGCATCACAACTCCATTATTTGGTAAGTACACGCCTGCATATCTATTTTTATCATTATTTGAGTAAAAACGCTATACTTAAGTACCCTTTGTTTATCTAAGTAAATTATTAATTGCAATATCTTGACCCCAGTTTTGCGACTGGTTGACAGTGATGTTAGTTGGTTTATCAGGTTGTAGCGACCATAGCGATGCGATTTCCTGTATTGTTGTAAAATTTTTGCTTATATATTTACATACATATATTTGGAAATTGTGGATAGACTTTGTTGTTTGTTGTGGTAAAGCGATACAGACACGTATGTATGTATGTACACGTATGTATGTATTGTATTCATTCATTGTTGAAAATATTTGCACACATAGTTATTTACTCAGAATAGCACTTTTTAACAGAACTATAAAAACTCAGAAACATACACGCTTACCTACCTACTTAGCTAATAAGAAGGTATACGCAAAAGGTAAAGGTCTCCACAGTTGCTGACCATCTGCGTGGATGTAAACAAAGATAAGAAAGCTCTTTGTGTCTTTGGCGACCGACTCCGGTCGCAATATCTGCATGGGATTTCTAGGAATTTATTACAAATGTGACAGACACATGGCTTTCACTTTCTCAAGCTCTGAGTTATACTAGTTCAGAAATATGTTGGGATAGAATGAAATCCAACGAGCAATATGCACCTACCTGTGCTTTTAAAAATTCACCGCAAACCACAATGCAAGAAAATGTCTCTTTCTAATCATGCTGTCCCTTTCATTCGTATGTAAATGTACTTCAGAGACCTATAAGGGGTCCTAAAATTGCCTGAAACGTTTGTTCATCCTGCTGAAAGCGACCTTAAGGCACAGAAAAACACAATCAAGTTTTATGTAATATTGTATTTTTATTTTGAAGTACAGGTTGTTGCTGTTAATAACATTTATAACTAAATCTGATATTTATTTTTATATTTGTTGCGAGTTTCAAAAAAATGGGAGATAAGGATGGAACTCAATGGAGCTTAAGGACTCCAACACGAGATCGGTCAGACTCCAGGCGAAGCCGGAACCGCAGCAGGGAGAGCAGCCGCAGAGCAAGCCGCGAACGACGTAGCCGCAGTCGCAGCCGGAGCCACATCCGCAGACTACGAGAGCACGAGCACGTCCTGAAACAGCAGCAGGAGCAGCTACGCTTGATGGAAAAGGACCTGCGAGCAGCGCGCGACGCTGAGCAGCGCCGACGCATCAGCGAGCGCCGTTCGCCACACGACGAAGCGAGCCACCGGGATCACCAGAGCCGCAGCAGGCTGCCTGCCGCTAGAGGTTCGAGGCCCCGGGAGAGCCGGAGCCGCAGCAGGCCACCTGCCGGCAGAGGTTCGAGGCCCCGGCAGAGCCGGAGCGGCAGCAGGCTGCCGGACGCGAGGGTTCCGAGGGAGTCAGTACAGGCGGGCGTCGGACACCACTACTCAAACAGGTCATGTAGCCCTACTTTTTCGTCTAGAGATGTGATTCAACTAATTCAATCAATTAAAGACATCCTTCCATCCCAGCCATCAAGCCAAAGCACACATGTGATTAATAGAGGCATGGGTCACCAAAATATAATTCCAGAATTTAATCCTTCCGAGAAAAAACCAACGTGTAGACGTATGATCAAGAAAGTTAACGAGTGTGCCGAGGTTTATGGATGGGACGAGAAGACTTTAGTGCATTTTGCAATGCAAAAATTAGCGGGACTAGCAAAAACATGGTACGAGAGTCTTAACTCAATATTGTATAGTTGGGAAGAATGGCAGATTAAGTTAAGCAATGCTTTCCCCTGCTAGCAGAATTTCGGGCAACTTTTAGAGAACATGCTCAAACGAAAGAGTAGGCCTAATGAATTAATCGAAAACTATTACTACGAGAAGATAGCTTTGTTAAATCAATGCGAAATTCACGGTAGGAAAGCAGTCGACTGCGTCATCCACGGCATCAGCGACAGGACTATGCGGTCAAGCGCTTTGGCATTAAGGTGCGAAGAGCCTGTTCAGCTCCTTAAATTCTTATTAAGTAACAATAAGGAACTCTCGGTTCAGCAACCACCGGTTAGAGACAGGAACGCGGTCGCAATAGAAGATAGGCAAGGTGGTAATCGGGCGAACTTAAAATCAAATTCCAATCTCTATTGTTACAATTGTAAGGAAAAGGGGCACCCATTCTCCAGGTGCACCAAGCCCCTGCTCAAGTGCACTCATTGCAACAAAATAGGACACAAGCCAGAAGTGTGCCGCAATAAACACGACACGGGGTCAGGAAAGGTGGATACATCAGCAAAAACCATGCGCATTTCGAGCTCTAATCTTTCCAACAAGTTCACAAAAAAGGTGTGCATTGATGATGTATCTCTCGAAGCCTTCGTTGATCTTGGAAGTGAGGTGACACTAATAAGGAAATCCGATTTCGATAAGCTAGGGTTTTGTCATGACGTCACGTTATCTACAATGAAAGGTTTCGGCAACAATATAGTAAACTCTGTGGGCTCGGCGGAGCTTAATCTTTCGATAGATGGGGGAAGTGCTAGAGTGCCGTGTCGGATAGTGGATGATCGTTACCTAGAGATATCTATGCTGATTGGACAGACCTACACAGAGCAGCCACATATAGTTGTTTACAAAGACGCGAATAAGCTTAAATTCTTGAACATAGGTACGGAAGTACCCTGTCCCGATTTACACGAGGTTGACCAACATTTGGAACGGGTAAGGGTATATACTCAGTGTGAGCTTTTTGGTACAGCAAGCGTGAAAGCGTCGACATCAACAATTTTTACAGGCAGCGTTTTGCTAGATACCAAAATTATGGATAAACCTAATTCTCAATACATCGTGTGGGGTGGTATCTACGAGGTGAAGAATGGCATACTATTTGTAGTAGTTATACCGTGTGAGCCATCATGTCGACTTCAAGAAAATTCCGTTTTTTCTAGAGCTGAAAGGGTAGAGTCAGTCTATAGGCTTGGGGACTTAGAGTCAGTGCAGATTCCTGTTGGTGACGAAATATCTTCTGAAAGTTTTGACGAGGATCAGATTTAGTTAGGTAAGGCGGTATCTGATGTAGATAGGGCTAGAGTTGTAGATCTTTTACGACGAAATCAAGGATGCTTCGCAAATGATTTGGCGGGGTTAGGCTGTACAAGCGTCACAGAGATGAAAATAGAGCTGAGTAGCCAGCGTCCGGTAGTATATAGATCGTACCGTCTGTCACATTACGAACGCGAGAAAGTTCGGGTGATGGCGGAGGAAATGTTACAGGCAGGGATCATCAGGGAATCCGTTTCGAGCTACGCTAGCCCAATTATCCTTGTACGTAAAAAAAGATGGCAACATCCGATTATGTGTTGATTACAGGCAATTAAACTCTGTCACCGAGAAGGAACGGTACCCCATGCCTGTAATTGAAGACGAAATTTCCAGGTTATCGGGACAAGCATGGTTCATCACGCTGGATTTAATGTCCGGATATTACCAAGTGCCAATTGCGGAGGACAGCAAACACCTAACGGCGTTTGTCACGCCGGACGGCCATTATGAGTACAATCGCATGCCGTTTGGTTTGGCAAACGCTCCCGCTGTCTTCCAGCGAATGATGAACCATGTCTTGGGGCCAGCTCGATTCGATAAAGCCACCGTGTACATAGACGACGTACTGATCTTCGGCAAGACTGCTACTGAATGTTTGGACCGATTTGAGGAAGTTCTTGGTCTCATAAAGAAAGCCAACCTGAAGTTGAACCTCTCAAAGTGTAGTTTCTTGCAAAATGAGATCAACTACTTGGGTTATGATATCAGCGCGGCAGGTATGAGGCCAGGAAAAACGAAAATACAAAGCGTCATCAATTTCCCTCGTCCAGAGAATGTACACGGTGTACGCCAATTCCTAGGGTTAGTCAGCTATTTTAGGAAGTTCATCCAGGGCTTCGCACAGTATGCTTATTCACTCACGAAGCTCCTCAAAAAGGATGCAGCGTATGAGTGGACAGACTGCCAAGAGGAAGCTTTTAAAACCTTAAAGGCTAAGCTTACTGACAGACCAGTACTTGCCATATACGATCCGTCAGCCGAAACAGAACTCCACGCAGACGCTAGCAAATTAGGTGTTGGTGGAATTCTATTACAGCGGCCTCAAGGTACTGGCGGTTCCTTCCATCCGGTGGCTTATTACAGTCGCCAGACGACGCCCGAGGAGAAAAACTTCCACTCTTACGAGCTAGAAACGTTGGCCGTGATCTGTTCTCTTAAAAAGTTTAGAGTATTCCTGCTAGGAAAGCCATTCAAGGTCGTGTCTGATTGTAGCGCGCTTAGATCCACCTTCGAAAAGCGTGACCTTATACCAAGAATAGCTAGATGGTGGCTAGCGTTACAGGAGTTCGACTGTTGTGTGGAGTATAGGGCGGGTACGAAAATGAGACACGTGGACGCGCTGTCCAGGAACCCCGTTATTGACCCAGATAATTGGAGTCCTGAACAGTGCCCTTCCGTAATGGTTATAAATGATGAGGACTGGTTATTGACTCTCCAGTTGGTTGATTCAGAGTTACGTAGGATTCGTGACATCGTTACTAGCGATCGGGATTCCAAAGGTCTAGATTATATTAAGCAGAATTACGTTATCAAAGACAATAAGTTGTTTAGGACGGTGGGAACAGGCGTCCTACTAGTCTCATCAGCGATCGTGGATCTTGTTTCACCTCCCACGCTTTTAAAAAGTTCTGCCGTGATAAAAACATAAAACATGTTCTTAACGCCGTTGCGAGCCCGAGGTCGTACGGTCAAGTGGAACGGTATAACCGGACCATCTTAGATTCACTGACTACTCAAAATCTCAGGGGCAATGAAAAGGATTGGGATAGTAAGCTAGGGACAATCCAATGGGGTCTGAACAATACGGTTCAAAAGACCATAGGCAGGACTCCGGCAGAGGTTTTATTTGGGATAGGGATGAATAGTGAGGTGAATCCAGGTCTAAATGAACTTACTGACAGTGACAAGTCACGCGTTTTATCTGAACTGTCGTCAATTCGCGATCAGGTCAAATGTCGAATCGACAAGGCTCAAGCTGCACAAAAACAATATTACGACCAGGGCAGACGTCCTGCACGGACGTATAATAAGGGTGACTTGGTCAAAATAACCAAGGTAGCCTTTCATAATGAGGGCAAGAGTACGAAGCTCTTGCCCTTTAGAGTCATAAAAGTACTAGGGAACGATCGCTACAAGGTAGGCCCAATAGCGGGATTTGAAGGTATGAGAAAAAAGAAGAAAACAACTGTTGCTGCCGATCGTATGCAACCTTGGATACACATTGCGTCACTTGAGATAGATGATGGCAATGATATTGATGCTGGGGGTGACGCAAGCGATGATGACAGTATGTCCGAGTCTTAATACAAATTATGATATAGTTTTGTGTACATGGACCATGCGCATTCCATGGGCATGTGTTGTTGTTTTGTATCAATTAATAATAGTTTAAGCTGAATTAAGTATAGATTTATTTGTGTTGTTTCAGGTCAAGCACGAGCGAGAGAAAATGTAAGAGATCCTCATCGTGACTTGGCCTGAAACATTCATAACGATGTAATAAGAATACACCCAAGACTATTGTTTAGCATATAAGGTTGGCTTACCGTTAGATTAACAGAGATTTGTATAAGGATAAAACTATGTAGTTTTACTTTAAATCAATGAGTTACTTTTACTGCTATTTATGATTTTCCCATGGTTTTCACTCACTGGTTTATGTAGTTTAATACTGTCTTACAATATGTTAATAAACTATATATCTAATTTAAAAAAAAAAAAAAAAATTAAAAAAATCGGGTGTCGTCGCATGTTGTATGTTACTGGTTTCTGTAAGTAAGTAGGATGTTTCGTTTCGCCAAGAAGTGTAAGGTTCCACCGGGTACCCGCGTGGGGACACGCGCGTCATCAGGATGGTCGTGTGTAAGGTTTTAAAAAAAAAAAAAAAATATATAAAGGCAGTATAAGTTGGCTACACTGGACCAGACGGATGACGTAGGCGGGAGATGGGAAAACGGAGGCGGGAAGCGAACGGTCGAGAGATCGAATAAGTTTTGGTTCGCAATAAGTTTAGTTTTAAATGTCACAATAAGTTTAGTTTTAAGGGCCACAATAAGTTTTGAAATTGGGTGACTATCCCGACAATAAGTTTGGCAGCTTTTAATAGTTCTGGTGATCTGATTGTTACGCTTACAATAAACTGAATTTGGATACAACTGGTTTGTGCTTTATTTCTGAGGTTGATAAAATTATGACCACAACATCCAATTGAAAAGTTATAACTGGAGCCGAGTATACACGATTCAGCGCAAAAAATACTCGATTCAGCGTCGCCTACGAACTGGTGTCCAGCTGTGCGATTCTGTAACCATCTCACCGTGAAAGCTTGGGTGAAGTGAGCGTGGAGTGAGCTGTCATTCCCTAGGGATTAACACTATTAAGTGAGCACCTTCACGTATGATTTCACGGTGAGATTTTCACAGAATCGACCGGCAGTATTCCGATTCAGCGTCTCCGACCCGAGCGTGACGGTGCAGTTTCATTCACTACCATTGTTCACTACCCAGACCAAAGACTATTATAACCAGGTTATATTCTCTATGACCCAGACAGAGCGCAAAGTACTCCTAGAGAGTTTTCACTTGATTTGTGCTATATGACACGTAGGATAGAGCTTTATTTAATAACAAAAGGTCGATTGTATAACCCAAAACCATTTGGATCATGCAGGCGGATTAGTAAAAAAACAGTTTTGGAGTTTCAAACGAAATCAAAACAACCTACAATAATTCAGCTTGAAGTCAAAACACTAAATCTCTTGGAAAAACCTAAACAAACCGGTGCACGCATAGGATATATTTATCTAAAGCCACGTAAAAAAAGCTTTCCCGTAGAAAAAACATAAAAATATCAGCAAGGCTATTATTTCTAAACCTCTCTATACAACGTGTCCCAGAAATCAACGTCAAGCCGAAAACGGGCAATAGGCCAAGTCGTGACAGCTATTAGAAAAATATAAAAAAAAATCTTGGTCATGTACTTTTCGAATTATAAGCATTCAAAAATAAATCTGAAAAAGTGACACCCTGTGATGATTTTTCAAGTCCTGTGACTACATTATTAACATTTCGGTAGTTTTTTTCTCTGTGATCTAACCATGAATAACCCTTCTGTAAATTACAGTTAAAAGTTAAAACGTAACTGCCTCAGTTTTAAATTAAATGTTAGATTTTTGCCCAATATTGAATTCAAAATAATGACATCACCCAACTTTAACCGACTGTACTGAAAAAAAAATCTACTACACTATTTTGGCAAGTAACTTTAAAAGATGGCGCGTTTAGTCAGGATTCCAAAATGGTATAACACATACTAATTGCTACTTCTTAATTGAGGAAAAAAAGTACATTGTTGGTTTTAGGTGCATTTGAAATAAAATTCAGTCGTTGGATTTCTTTTATTATAATTTTTATTAAATCAGATTTACGAAGTTTTATAACAAATGTTCAAACTGTTTTCCTTCAGCTGCAATGCAAGTTCTACATCTCTTTAAAAATGATCGCGTAATAAGACGGGCGTATCTTCTTGAGTTGATGTATTCAGCGGCTTCTGCAATTCTTTGGCGCAGCTCGTCTAAATCTTGAATTGGTTTAGAGTACACTTTATCCTTTATCGTACCCCAGTAAAAAAAATCTATGGGGTTTAAATCGGGTGAACGGGCAGGCCACGAAATTGTACCACCCCGCCCAATCCACCTATCGGGGTATTCTCGATTGAGAAACTCTCGTACAGTGAGAGCATAATGCGCTGGGCAGCCATCTTGTTGATACCACATGCTGCCGTAAATGTTCAGTGGCACTTCTTCCAATAATTCTGGTAATTGGTTCTGTAAGAAGTTCAAATAACAATTCAAATTTGGATTTTCCACGTGCCATTCGTGCAAATTGTGGAGGTTCATGTAACCGTCCTTTTTAAATGTTGATTCATCGGACCATAGAATTTTTTCAAAGAATCGCGGGTCCTCTCGGTGCCTCTGCAACATCGTTCGACAAAATCGTACTCTCTCTGGGTAGTCTCGGGGTAGCAGACTTTGTACTCGTCGTACATGGTATGGGTGAAACTCGTTCTTTTTTAAAATACGATGTGCAGTACTTTTGGGGACTCCTATGCTCTGTTCAATTCCACGTACTGAGATACTTCTGTCTTCTTCAACTGCTTGCAAGACTTCGGCTTCGTAGGGCATAACGGGTCTTCCCTCGCTAACCATTTGGCTAGGAAATCGACCCTCTGATAATGACCGATGCACATTAATAAACACTCGATGATCGGGATGACGCTCAGCATTCGGGTATCTCTCACGATACACTCTTGCTGCGGCATTGGCGTTGCATAAGCATTCTCCATAAATGAGATGCATGTTGGCGTATTCCTGTGCGGTGTATCGAGATGGCATGATAAAACACTACACAAACACGGGGTTGCGATTAAAACAAGTCCGGGGTTGTCAGAAACGGTGCAGATAAATCCAAATTACAATGCAAATCAAGTCCAATAAACAAAGCCACAGTTGTAAGTACGAAGTCAATACGAATACAAAAAGATGTGCAGTCAACGAAAGAGCGTAACGTACTGCAGTATTGCACAATTTGCCGACGCATCCCTGTTTAGCCAGAGTAGCGTCTCTATCTGTTTCACTCACACATATGAAATGATGTGTCAATCCGTCTCCCTCTTAGTTAGATAAAAGTATCGTCACTATCTATCTCGCTCCCACTTGTCAAAGTAGCGTCACCTCACATTAGCTAAAATGAATCTTTCTCGCTCACACTAGTCAAAATAACGTCACTCTTCGTCTCAATCGAACTTTTATGAAATACGGCTTCATAAAAAAAAAATGTTTTTTCTCAATTAAGAAGTAGCAATTAGTATGTGTTATACCATTTTGGAATCCTGACTAAACGCGCCATCTTTTAAAGTTACTTGCCAAAATAGTGTAGTAGATTTTTTTTTCAGTACAGTCGGTTAAAGTTGGGTGATGTCATTATTTTGAATTCAATATTGGGCAAAAATCTAACATTTAATTTAGAACTGAGGCAGTTACGTTTTACTTTTAACTGTAATTTACAGAAGGGTTATTCATGGTTACATCACAGAGAAAAAAACTACCGAAATGTTAATAATGTAGTCACAGGACTTGAAAAACCATCACAGGGTGTCACTTTTTGAGATTTATTTTTGAATGCTTATAATTCGAAAAGTACATGACCAAGATTTTTTTTTATATTTTTCTAATAGCTGTCACGACTTGGCCTATTGCCCGTTTTCGGCTTGACTTTGATTTCTGGGACACGTTGTATAAAATAGTATTTACCTAATTTTTTTAATGTTTATTGATGGCAAACAAGCAAACAAGGGTGACCATCTCATACCGCGCAACATCAACTCATGTGGCAATGGTCCCATAACAGAGATGTCTCTCTGTTATGGGACCATTGTCACATGATATGATGATCCAAATTACGTATTTTACTAGGAAACACAAAAACTTATGCCACTCAGTATTTTATGATTTCAATACACTAATAAACTTACTTGTAGGTACACCAGAAATATCACTACATAGTATAAAACAAAGTCGCTTCCCTGTCTGTCTGTCCCTATATATGCTTAGATCTTTAAAACTCCGCAACGGATTTTGATGCGGTTTTTTTTAATAGATAGAGTGATTCAAGAGGAAGGTTTATATGTATAATACATGCATAATATAGTAGAAAAACACTGATAATTTTAGAGGTTTCTAATGTGATGTCGTAAATAAACACATTTTTTTGCGCTTACATTGTAAACGCTGGCTGAACCATTCGAGATAGATCAAAATAATGTAGTACAGTATTGTACACCTTAAAAAATTCTACAAAAAAATCCGGGATAGTATATGTCTATCTCTTAGGGATAACCCACAATAACCATTTTTTATCCTTAACTTCTTACGAGAAATAATGGCTCTAAAATTATCAGTGTTTCTCTACTATATTATGCATGTATTATACATATAAACCTTCCTCTTGAATCACCCTTATCTATAAAAAAAAAACCGCATCAAAATCCGTAGCGTAGTTTTCAAGATCTAAGCATACATAGAGACAGACAGACAGCGGGAAGCGACTTTGTTTTATACTATGTAGTGATCAGCATTGCACCCGTGCGAAGCCGGGGCGGGTCGCTAGTACATAATAAATTAAACGCTACAAAACATACAATTCTGCTTTCTCTGGACATAAAATGGTCCTTAATTTTGTCCTTAATGCATAGAATTCTTATAGGGCATGGCAGAAAGAGTTACAACAGACCAATGCTGAAACATTGGTACTTGACTTGATTAGCAATAGCTTAGGTAATTGTAGCCCAGATTAAATACTGAAGTCTATACACAGATGGCGCAAAGCTACGAAATACGCACAAAAATCTATTGAAGTGACTTGACAAAAACCTGGCTCTTGATAAGACACTACGTAAAGACATTTTGTCCTAAGAAAACTATGGATACGAAAAATGGCATGTAGCCAAACTGGTAGTGCACGAAAGGAAAGATAGATGGCGTTACTAGTCTCTTAACTCAGTGAAAAAGTTGCGAAAAAGAACTGCACGGTCAGTCAGGTATGCTTAGCATGGATAATGGAATAGGTTTATTTAATACTATTCACGTTTATTACTTAATATCTTATCAGCATTATTGTTCAATAAATTTAAAACTAGTATCCAAAAGTAGCCTAATCTGCTACGTTTCTAGATAATACCAATATTATTTACAACGGATTTAGCATTTATTATTTGCAGACTAATTTATATGCAATGCAGTTAGTGATTATTTAACTGTTCCGCGACAATCTACTTCGGCATACGGCATAAAACCTTCGTGGTGAACACAAGTAAGTCTTAGATCCTTTGATTTTGATTTTATCTGACAAGTGTGACAGCATGACAGAACATTTGGCACGATTCGCTTTGACTTGCATTTCAAACTTTTGGTTTACCAAACTATTGCTAAAGTTTATTTTTCTTTTAGGTCGATAAAAATGAAAGCTATACTTCTGGCTCTGTTCGTCGTGGCGGTGACTGCCGCCCCTCTGCCCGAGGATGTATCAGGGAGTGATGCCGTGGAGATGATCGTGAACGGTGTGCCCGATGGCGCGGCTTTGGAAGTCAGTGACATCGTGGACATCAAGCTGAAGGAACACGCTAATGGCGCAGTGGTAGCTACCGACCTCTTGCATCCATATACTGCTGTTGGCATCGCTGAAGCCGCTGCTGCCGCCCCTGTTTCAAATGATGTGTCAGTTGTTGATAGTGATATGGCGGCTATGGCACGTAATCTCCATCCCATGCCTATTGTGATACCTTCCATTCCTGTTCCTGACGCCCCTGAAATTGTGATTCCCGAACCCATTGTAATGCCATCCCCCGTTGCCCCCGAGGTTGTCGTGGAGCCGGAACAACTGCCGGTTGCCGCTCCTCAGTACAACGGTGAAGTATACAATGATGGAATCGTTCAGGTCCAGTACAATGGTCCGGAGGAACCTGGCATGCTCTCTACCCTTCAGAACTGGTTCAACGTGGTCGTGAATTACTTCAATTCGCCCAGCAGCGGGCATGCCGCTCTAGAGCCTAGACATTAGACATACATCTTAAGATATTCAAGTGGACTCCATATTTTTGCTAAAATTATAACAGAAGGTTTCCGTAATGTTTTGCTTTTTAAAATCCTATTCTGTGCTAAGGTGATAATTTCGATCACCGGCTTTGCTAATAGTGTTCAATTTTAAGAAAAAAGTAAAAATAAACTTTTTATTTAAAAAAAAATATTTTATTTGTAATCATCTTCCCGTCTGATTGATGTAGTCATTGCTGATCGTTTAAGGAAATTATCGCGGGGAGGTACACTTCTCCGTGTGTAGCCTTTTATACCTCAAATGTGTATAATTATCATCATCATCAACGTACAGCAGTCCACTGCTGGACATAGGCTTCTCCATAAGCAAGCTATTTAGCTCGATTCTCGGCAACTCTCATCTAGCTTCTACCAGCCACCCTGCGAAGATCACCCTCGTTTCTACGTATAATATTCATTTCTATTCATTTTTTCATTTGTGTGTATAGCTTTCATTCAGATTTGGAAATAGGAAACAAGGGAAACTTCTAAAGTGAAGGTAAATTTATCGTTTGAGCTCATGAAAATGTCAGTAACAAAATGGTATGCGTTGTAATAAACTATTCAAGTGTTGTGTGAACTGGCTTAGGGGTTTGGCACGCTCCCGCCTAACTTGCCCGAACTTCACTTACTTAGCTCGTTAAAATGAAGTTCGGCAGTCCTGCTACAAAATGATCGCTACTATTATATTTAATAGTTTAGCATGCAACGCTTGGAAACTGTGAATAGTTTGTGTAAGCATGGCTTACGCTTAGAGGTGCAGTTTCGTTTTCCGTTCTGCTTCTAGAAACCTTAGCATAAGCACACACTTACCATAACATTTCCAATTCTCTGCTAGGATACAGGCCTCCTTCCTGTGAGAGGGAGTGAGTCATAATCCACCACGCTGGCCCGTTTGGTAGATGTCACATGTCTTCCTAGCTAGTTTCCTCACGATGTTGGTTCGTTAGAGTTGAGTGTAATTGAAGTATTACTATTAGATACGGTAATGTTTTGGTCGCTCGCAATGGGCCTTATTAGAAGGCTAAAAGTCACCTAAAAGGCAACGGAGAGGGCAATGCTTGGAGTTTCCCTGAGTGATCGAATCAGAAATGAAGAGATCAGCAGGAGAACCAAGGCAACCGACATAGCCCGAAGAATTGCCAAACTTAAGTGGCAGTGGGTAGTGCACATTGCTCGCAGAACAGATGACCGATGGAGTCGAAAGGTTTTGGAGTGGCGACCGCGTACGAAGTGACGTAGCATTGGAAGGCCTCCCACAAGGTAGATGGACGACCTTGTGAATGCCGCAGGAACCTTTTGGATGCAAGAAGCACAGAAATGGTCGAAATGGAGGTGTTTGGGGGAGGCTTATGTCCAGCAATCGACATCTTTCGACTGAAATGACGATGATGAATGTTTTCCGTGACTTTGGGTTCAGAAATCTTAATTAATATCTTGAAATGACCTAAGTATTGCCAACTGTTTACCACTTTTGGCAACAAGTCCTGGTAAATTCAAACTTCACCAAGGTTGAAAATATCTGTTACAGAGACAAATATACCTTGTAGTGTTATGATGTTCAAGTAACTAAAAAAAAAAAAAAAACATTAATTTTTACTTAGGAAACCAATTACGAGGACGAATAAACACAACCGAAAGTAATCAAGTGCAACAAGCTCTTCTCTTCCTATACAGGGTGACTGGTAATAAGACCGATACTTAAACACATGATTCTACTCATGACAACAAACAAGTTTTATAATGGGACAAAAAGTGAAATGGCGAAAAAAAATCGGCTGTTCCCTACATTTTGACAACTCGTACGAACATAAATGTAGGGAACAGCTGATTTTTTTTCGCGATTTCGGATTTGGTCCGATAGTAAAAGTTGTTTGTAATTATGAGTAAAATCATGTGTTTAAGTATCGGTCACTAATTACCAGTCACCCTGTATAGCATAATCAGTTTAAAATGTTCCCAGTGCTGGGACAAAGGCATCTCTTTGACAGGGCGCAATCCAGCACGCTGGCCCAATGTGGGTTGGTGGATGTCACATGTCTTCGATTTCCTGGTTTCAGGGCATGCCGGTTTCCTCACGATGTTTTCCTCCACCGTTTTAAAGAACAGTGGTGATGAGTTTCTTTACTTTGTGTAAAGAATTTGTTTTTTTCTTGTCTGGCTGGGCTCGAACCCACGACTCGTAAGTCGGGGCCGTTATCACTGGGCCACAGCAGTTCTCCTCCTAAAATAAATAAAAATTTGTTTATTGGGTCTCAAACAGTTACTTTTGCAGATGTGATTGAGACAGCCCCAGTAAGTAATTAATAATACTTGTGTTGGGGTTATCTCGCTCTTTCCCTTAATTGATAGCTTTTACACTATTGAGACTCTGTAACAATTAAAATTAAACTATTAAAACTAATTCAACTAATTTAAAAACAATGATAAAAAGTAATTAGCAGCTCTGTGTATTGTGTAATTGTG
This sequence comes from Eremobia ochroleuca, assembly GCA_949629135.1. NCBI lineage: Eukaryota > Metazoa > Arthropoda > Insecta > Lepidoptera > Noctuidae > Eremobia > Eremobia ochroleuca. The sequence goes on along the minus strand of OX451401.1, from coordinate 6,536,514 downwards.
AGTATGTGTTAGTGTGACTGTAGTAGTGTGTGATCGTGGGTTTGTCTGTGTGTGTGTGTCTCCTACTTCTCTAAATGAAGTTTGTCGATTCCCTTGCAGTAGGATTACAGACTGATACATTATTATACGTTACTTTATTTTATAATTCTTATTGAACACAATAAACAAATATGACTCCTGTATCACAGATTTAGATACAATTACCACAATCAATAAAATGACTGAATGATAATCATTTGTATTTTCATGATGATTTGGATAAACGACACGTGTGATTATTGTCAGTAAGTAAACTAATATATATCCCCAACTGGAAATTGAACCGGAAAACCGAATTTAGTACCTAGTGATCACTTGTATACTTGGCCACTTGACCGCCAGCCACTGGCGTGCCGTGCCAGATTTTCAGATCTTTTTCGTAGCCACAGCATCGCACAGCAAATAAATACTTACTATCAACAAAAATGCTACCTGTATAAATCAAAGCCATTTCTACCAAAAACTGTAAAACTCAATACTCATCCTTTAGAAAACGGCTAAAACATAAGTTTTGGATGGTTGTCGGTCACAATTGATGTTCATTTGTTACCATAATTAAGGTCCGCTTTCACCACAAATCACTAAATGCGTTTAGCGTTAAACGTATTTAAAACACCAGTCTCTGTCATCTTGAAACGATTGTCAGAAACAAAACGATCGCGTTGTTTTAAATTCATTTAGCGATTTTTGGTGTAAGTGATTCATTTGTAATGTAATTTGTAAACCTATGTTATTTTGGATAAACAAAAACTGACGTCACTGTTTTTTATTTTAGCTTTAACTATGTTGTAACATACCTACACAGCAGCGATTCAAGCAATATTCAGTTTTCATTAGGATTGGTGCTGTTACAAAAAAACTGTAAAACTCATAACCCAACTTCACAAAAATCGGCAACACAAAACATACATACAAGCACTCGGATGGCTGCCGCCACGCGGGTCAGCGGTGTGCGGGTTTTAATTCGTTTTTTAAGAATCACAAACAAAGTAGAAAGTGGCACGCATCTGTGGTCACGCGAGGAGCGTGCACGCCACCGTGCGACGTGCGCGCTGGTCGATTGCCCGCAATGCCCCGGCCTCGAGACTGCTCCTACTGGACTGTGGAATAAATTGAGGGAAACTGAGATATTCTTTGGATGTAAAATTTGACAGAGTTAAGATTTTATGAGATTTTTTTTCCTAATTTTAAGTCAAACTCAAACTCAGAGCATCAATTTAACCATTTGCAGGAACTTTTGAATTTATTTATTTATTACAAATACATAACATAAAAAATACATCAAACACTACAAAATATACAATAGGGCGGCCTTATCGCTTTCTGCGATCTCTTCCAGGCAACCTTGGAATGGACAGTGAGTTTCCTGGACATAAAATGTGGCTGTTGTTGGTACAAATATTATATATAAAATACACTAAACTAGATACACATGTCCAAAATTATAGATACATAAATACATACTTACTAAATATACAACATTATTTTGAGTATATGCGAAACCTGCCGGTCGATTCTGTAAAAATCTCACCGTGAAAACTTGCGTGGAGTGAGCTGTCAGTGTCATCCTACTGATTATAGGGATTGACCAAGAAAACATTTACAATCATAATCGAGATTTTAATAATATTTTTTTATGCTAAATCTATTGACCATTTTATATAATTTCAAAGCTACTATTTTATTTATTTATTTATTTATATATATATATATTGCACAATGTAGTACATGATTTTACGCTAAGCATAAACCAGTAGATACATACCCTGTCAGGGCGCAGCAAAATAACTTAAACCCACGTTTAATCCCACGTAGTTTGTGATCACTTCATTCGATTCACGAAATGTCGTGAATCGGGTGAAGTGATCACGCTGACTCGTCAGGACAATTCTAGGAAAAAAAAATACAACATTGAGATTCTGAGTTTCTGTTTTGATATTTTATTTTAAAACCCCACAAAATTGTGATATTTTGACAACTAAAATACTGGCGTTGAAATCATATAAAATGATCATGAGAATTAGCACAAAAATAATATTATATTATTTCTCGAGTATGATTGTAAGTGTATGCTTGGTCAATCGTAGTGTCAGGTGGGATGACACTGACAGCTCACTCCACGCTCACTTCACGGTGAGATGGTTACAGAATCGCACTGCTGAGTATAGTTTGTATGTATGTAATAAGTAACTGAATCGATTCCAATCATTTTTATACCATGTTATATTGTCACCATGTCATGGGTTCGCTCAGAAAGATAAAGCTAGTTGCAGCTCGGCCCCTATTGCATGTAATAGGAGGCGAGCCACAACTAGCTTCATCCTGGACAACATTATTGGTGAATTGTGGGTGTTATTTCGTTTTTTAATCCCAGAGACTAATCTGACATTTAAGTGGTGTGTTTGCGTTTATTTAAAAAAATACTGGTATTCAGCTACATCCGGTTAGACTGGAAGCCGACCCCAACATAGTTGGGAAAAGACTAGGCAGATGGTGTTTGCCTTTTTTTTAGTGTAGAAGTTTTACATTACGCCTGTCAGATTAGTCTCTGGGATTAAAAAACGAACTTTACAAATGGTACACCACAAACTACCCACAGTATTTGTCTCTCCTTCCCTTTTCAATCCATTCAAAGGTTGTCTTTAACCCGCATGATATATTAAATAAGTGACATTTTTTTATTTTTATGTTAATGTCTTTATTAAAGCTTCAGAATTAATTATAGTGTTTTTTTATTTTTTTATTTAATTTTTTTTTTATGTCCAAGTGGTATGTGATGATAGACAAAATAGTTGTGTTTTATTATTGCTAATGATATGAAAAACAAACCCCATTAGGATTTATACGTTAGTTTTTTTTATTTTTTTATAGTAAATAAACTGTAAACATGTCAAACCATATATGGTTTCCTATGCGGTAAAGGGTTAAAAGATCGCTCTTAACGATAAGGCCGCCTATTGTGTCCCCCTTTGTAAAATTTCTACATTTATGTCTGTAATTTAAATGGTGCACATAATAAAGAGTATTCTATTCTATTCTGTTTACATACGACTGCCTAACTCTTCGAGTAATAGAGCGTGATGTTATGTTCAAGTGTCTTATGTGAGACAGTACTGTACTAGGCTTGACAGAATGTTTCAGTTGCTTCGTTTATTTTCAAAAGTAGAGGGCTAAGACGCTAAAGAAACGATGTTTTTTTTTAAATATAAAAGTAACGTTTATAAATATTCGAGCAGGATTATGTTTTTCTCATAACAATGTCGTAACCCATCATCAGCTACCTTTAACAAGTGTAAGCTCAATATGTATAATATGTTAAAAAAACAAAAAAAACTAATTCAAACTCTGTAGAAGCAGCCATCATTATGGACAATATACCACAAATTCCATACAAAATTTGCCATACTCGTACTATTCAAGCAAAAACATTACACAGCATGTATTTCTAATTTTCTTCAAAAAAATATGTCGTCGCAAGCGATATCAAGACGACAAAATAATCAAAATACTACTTCCGGTTGATTTCATAATATTGGTCAAACCGGAACTTAATTCTCATTGGTAGATCGGTTAGTACAGTGAACGCCGTGAGGTGGCGCTATAACTTCGCGCCATTTTCTACACGTGGACAGAGCCGATTGGAGAGCGGCCGGCATTTGACTTGCGGAGCGCACGCCGGACGGTTGAGAGCATACCATCGGAACTGTCATGTTCACCGTACAGACCCTTGTTTCTTACTGCTCATAAAGTGATTGTAAATTACCGAATAAACGTGACTGTGATTTGTGCTTCAAACTACGTTTTACTGGTTGCCCGAGTACCCACCTTCCTCATGGAACCCGTACCAAGAAACTATGATGATGGTCCTATTATCACTAGGCCCACGCTCGCGCCGACAAATATTTTTTATCAAAAGCGCCCGCCACTATCGCGAGAAATCATGACATCCTTCGTAGCACGTCGTAGCGCTGACGCCGTAGCCGCGTAGCTTATTGTAGCGCTCGCC